>JANZXR010007715.1:0-44939 GCA_027575705.1 Erythroxylum echinodendron
AAAAGGTATTTTTGCGTATCCTATATGTTTTCGGTTATACATTGTGTTGTGTTATGGTCTCTTCCGCAGCGTATTGTGAATACTTGGGCCATACGCGATCCGACAGTGATCTTGTGCCTGTGTACATGCAGGTGTGTGATCTTGTGGCTGTGTACGAGCACATGGCTCATTAGCTACACTTCCAATTAGCTGACGATACCGCCGCTGCAGTTGTGTCGGTACTAAGCTACTTGGTGCAGCCTTATTCTTCTTCTTGGGTAGACCAAGTCCTATGTGAATCACCTGCATTCACATTGACATTAGATTTCAAAGTAATATTCATCAACCATATTTAAAGAAAACAACATAAATGGACGGCAATTTGATTTGATTAAATTATGGCTAAATTCATAATATTGTTCATAAAAGGTTTTGTTAAGAAAACTTGATGGATGACAAAGAAAGATCAAGAATCCGAAAAATTTTGCATGATTCTGCTCCTATATTCTTGTAAATGTGTGCATCCATGCATGCGAACATGCTTTTTAAGGAAGAAACGTGAATAAACTAACTTTCTGTAACTTTTCCATTTGATAACAAAAGAGCAGAGAATGTGCAGATTTAAATTTGCAGATGTAAATTTCATAAATATATTTTGATATGAAAATGTGTATTGCATTTGCAAGTATTTTGACAACAAATTGCATTTTCAAGTATGTGACTAAATTTACAGATGTAAATTTCAAGTATTTTGATAACAAATTGGAAGATAAATGAACCCAATAATCCATATATCAAAACCCTGAAGAGGAGAGGACTACAGCTCAAAACTACATAACAGTTATATACTTTTGTTATAATGTTGTAAAAGTTTTCAATTTTCCAAATGCACTAGAGACAGGAATGTATAAGCAAATAATGCAGCTACATCAATATACCGGTTACCTCTGAAAATAGAGTATGTCAATAAAATAATATGTCACCAATTAACGAGGCAATATGCAAGTTCAATTATCCCCTCCTTTCACATACCATGGTCTTTTAATAACATCTAGTAACTCACCAAATAATATTTCTATAAGCTCACTTAATTGCTCATCAAGCCAAGAAAGCTGCTGGGTGATTTTCTAACTCTAACCAAAATCAAAGAATCCCTATCATAATGCCCTGTGAATTTCATCAAGTTCTCATATATGGTTATTGTAGATGATATTTGTGTTAAATAATGCTATCCTCCTTAATGAATTTTTAATTGTACAAGAGAAAGCTATTGGCAAAATTTAATTGGGACTTTGAATGCTGAAATAAAACTAAGTGAAAGAGAGCACATATAACTAAGTAGATAAGAACCACAATTATTAAAGAAGTTTATTAGTATTTACATTCATGTGAAGCAAAACAGGATAAATGGGGATCTTTAGTTGGTATCGATTACCATAACCATATGTCATTAAACTTCTATTCCACAACTTGTTATTTTCTAAATCTCGTTCCATTTCACTCCACTGTAGCTACAATATGATTCTCTTTCAATTGATAAGCTAATAGCCTAATAGTCATATGCATCGTATACGTGTTCCATCCAAAATAACTACAAATTCCCTTTTAAAGGAGTTTCATTCCCATGATAGAGATATAAAGATGCACGAGCAATAAAAAAGTCATATGTGAAATCAGCTTACAAGGTTGCATGAAAGAATAAAAGATTGGTAGAATGACAGGAATTCAAGTGAGAAGAATAAAATCTGATGGCTCTATGCATGCATGCATCTATCCCTAACATATTCTTATTTGACTGTAATAGTGTAGCAGGTTAGAAGTGGTTTCTTGGCTTTTAGCATTGTTGCATTCACTTTTAACATGGCTATTTATTAGTTAAGGTTCCGTAAAAGCAAATTCGTAGCTTACTTTTGGTATCTATGGCCATCTTTATGATCTCTTTCCCTTTTTTTTCCCCACTATACTATAAAAAGTAAGAATTCGTACAAATAGGGAAATTGATTTAGTATCAAGGTTTAACTTTCTAAATAAGCATATATGAGCTTATTTAGTACATGCTTATATAGTATCAAGATCCACTTGTGTTGAACTATTAAGTACTGATTATAATGTCCTAATAAGGAAAAAAGAACACAAAATAATGTAAGCAAAAAATAACACCAAATAATGTAATTGATTGTAGTAACTAAGTTATTCATTATTTTATGGAAATGAATTGATTCTAGTTTACAAGCAACCCACAAATTAAACTTTAACTATTAATATATAATGTAAAACAATCCAAAATATCATAAAATTAAGCATACAAGGAGGAATTTGTGCCGCCTAGACTCTAAGACAATAGCTTTCACAGTTGTTAAATTAGCCCAACAACACCATCTTTAGTGGATAGTTGTCTAAACACATTTTGAGACAAATTGTAAATCAAATTATTGACAATATAAAGTAAATAGAAATCTAAATTAGCATAATGACAGTCTATTACCTTCTATATGGAATAATGAAGAGACAGGTGATTGTCTCTTACTTTTTATTTTAATACAATCTGCAAAAACAATAGTTGATCATAAGATATGCTTGATGATGCAAAATACACATGAATTTAAGGATTGTTTCTTCCATATGCTAAATCAAAAAAATAAAATATCACATTTGCATACTGTCAAAATAGTTGAATTCCATATATGAGATGAAGATTCTACCATGTCAGGCCAACAAAACACATAGCAGATCAGCATAGATTTTGGCAACACCATAAGACATGGATATAACCAGAATGCTAGATGGGACTTAATACAACTAGTTACTAGGACTCTTTTGGTTAACAGATTATAGAGAATTATACATGAAAAGGACTTACTATGGATAAAATGGTTGAACAGACATTATTTGAAGGATAAAAGCATTTGCATATTTAAGGTAATCCATGATTCTTCTTGAAGCTTAACATAAATCTTAAAATGGAGGGATGTTATATAGCATTTTATTCAAATTAGGATTGATAATAGGTAGAACATATGGCTATAAAATGATAATTAGGATTCGTAATAGGCTGAACGTGGATAATTTAGGTTACTTTTATTTATGTTCCGAACAAATGACCATACACAAGAAGCTACATCTATTGCTAATAAGAAATAGCATTAGTTCACCTTAACTTACCTTGGCAGATTTTAATACCATTATGTTTTCTAATGAATCAGAAATCCACTAGTCTAATCTTAGCTCCCGCAACAAATGATTGCATTAAGTTGACAAATCTGTTATAACTTCTGTAAATTATTCCTCCAAGTTTTAGAAGGGTCAGAAACTTCCACATTTTTCTTAACTTCTGTAATTATTCCTCCAAGTTCCACATTTTTTTTAACTTCTGTAATTTTTAACTTCTGTAATTTCTTAACTTTTGTAATTTCCACATTTAGATAAGTTCCTTGAGAAGTTGAAGAAGAAGGGTTATGAATTCATCTATATGGTTGAGGCCATCGATGACTATGCGATTGGTCAGCTCAAGGAATTTGAAGGTAAGAAGCTTGTATCCACAATCTGTGTAGATGTACGAAGCCTATTGATAGTTATCTGAAGTTGTGTCTTAAAACCAATTGCTTGAAAGCTGACTTGGTGTGATGTCTTACTCATTATTTTAATTATCACAACCACAAATCGTCAAATTTCAATACACGACCAAACTGAAACAAGGGTTTCAGTATTTGCTTGCACTTCAACTTCATTTTCCCAACAAGATTTAGATTTTCCAAGAAGCCAATGCTCAATATTGATAAATGAAAATTTGTTTCTGCCTAATATCTTTACAGTTTCCTTCTGTACCTATCAATGCATCTATCTCCCTAAGTTTAGCCTCTATTTAATCATTTAATGGTCATTTAATGGAGATAGTTATCTGAAGTTAAAAACCTGCCATTGAAATAGATTTTAAATGTACTTTTCCAAATGATCCACTTGTACCTGAGATTGCTATGGGTTTAGGTCACTAAAGGAAAGAAAAATGATCAAAATCTTCTAGAGCTGATTAAAGTTGGATTGAATTTAGATCAAACTCTGAAGCTTAATGTAAGGAACAATACATAAGTCGTTTGACTGATTTTAAGAGTATGTGATATTATTCTTATATAATATCACATACTCTTACCTACAAATACAAATATTCTTATATAATATCACACACCCAACTGATTTTAAGAATAATTGTATTCAGATAAATACACTTACTATATCTTAAAAGAAAATAGAGAAGGTCTTTAGCTCTATTCATGTTCAGTTCATTAAATCTAAATTATTTAAATTGGTAAGTATAGGAAGTTGATGATGAAGTCAATGACAAGATCCAGTTCTTACTAACAATCCTTTTCTGGGCAAATAAATACAAGGATAGGGGTTGTAGATATAGATGAGGCATATAAAAGCATCCAGAACAATAAATAATATGCAAACAACTTCAAAATTTTAAAGCTAGATAATTATCTCAAGATATTGCTCCACTGAAAATGACACCACAATTGATGGATCTTTTGAACCCTTAGGAATAACTACCTAAAATGTAACAGTAATTTGCATTGTTAAAGTTATCAATTGTGACGGATAAAAGGCTATAGGAAAAAAATTCATAAAGATAAAGTGCAGTTATATGAAGTGAAGAGAGTGAAATAATTATTGGTGGCATTTAACTTTTATCTACAAATGGAATTAAACGGATAGTCTAATTATATGATGTAGGAAAGCAGATAATGAGGACCTATACGTCAAACACTGCAGATAAGATCCTTGAGAAGTTGAAGAAGAAGGGTTATGAAGTCCTCTACATGGTTAATGCTATTGATCTACTCCTATTTTACAATTTCTTAAACTAATCTCTACCTATTTATGGAATTGTTTCTCTATTTCAGACTATTACATTGGCACTTCAGACTATTCTGTTATCATCTATAACTATCTTGCTAAATAAGGACATGTTTATTCCTCCAAGTTTTATCAAGACTATATACACGCACATATATAAATTGGTGGCAACATGGATTCTACGTGATGTTATGTTAAACTCCTATATATAGTTTATGTTTAGAATTAATTACGGCTATTTCAAACAAAGACTATTCAACAACTAATCTGTTACGATAAACTTGTGATAAGAACATAAACTTTTTTTGTCAGGGATATCACACAAATATCATGCAAAAATTACCGTAATTAAGGAATTGTAAAGCATCTAGGGCTGCCACTAAACCTAACATATAATGCAAACAGTTTTGGATAAGTGAGAGTGAGAAGAAAGCCACCAAAGAAACTAAGAAAAGGACCACCATGAATGTCTCATCTCTAACATGCATGCTTAGTTTAAAGTAGAGTTTTAAGACTAAAATATAAGTTATTGTTCCATTAGTCTTTTCCATTTTGATTAAGTATACGTAACTACGTTAGTCTCTAAGTCTTCAAATGAAGGTTCTATCCAAATTGGATAGATTCCTTTCCAATTTAACAACATTTTCTTCAGGGTATGGACGTGTGATTGCATCACTAAGAAAATCGTTTGTAATAAGTTTTCTTAGTCTACTACTTACTTTTTGCTCACATTGATTGTTCAATGTAAGATTATGTATCTAGATCCTTCAATTTTACCAGCTTTTTTGATAATTCACATTGTCGGAGGAGATCTAATACGATGGCAGAAACATGTGTTGTTAGCTAGAGATGTACTAGGCATTACAGTGGGGACCGATTTCACACCTGGGAGATGTTAATGAAGCCATTCCATTTGTTTAAGTTGGTGGCTTTTTATTCAGGGGAAAAGATACCATTGTATTGGGACATCGCTTTTGTTATTTATCATCTAAGTTTGATGTTTCAGGAGATGATGTTAAAAAATCCAACAATACCCCATTTGTTTTCTAGTAAGTCACTGGTCAAGTTTTTGCAGGATTCATCGCAACAAGTAGGCAGGTGGCTCGATATCTTGCAACTGGTTGAACATATGCCTATATGTCTTAATCAAGTTTTCACGTATCCTATATAAACACATACATTAACACTTTAACATGCAATTTGATTTAGAATCTACATGTATCTCAATAGACTAAGATGATGCCAATAGTAACAATAACAAGGTGATGACAACAATGAAAGAATTGTGGCAATTGTATGCCAAGGCACGAAAAATTAAATAAATGGATTAGGATGGCCACGCAAATGAAACATGATCAAATATATCCATCTTTTTTTTAGTGATTAATTAATCAGGTATTGCTCGAGTTCTGATAATTGGTATACTTTTTAATTATTAAAATCAAAATGAGTATACGGTTGGTTAGTTCAACGAATTTGAAGGTAAGAAGCTTGTACCCACACTCTGTTTAGAGGTACCAAGGTTATTTTTGTTTAGGATCTCTTCATCTTTAGGCATCCCTAACTTGTGATATTTTATTACTTTCAACAAATATGCAACTTTGATTCAACCTTCAACTAGAATTCTTGCATCATTTAGTTTCACTATCCTTATAGAATAGTGAAATTTTCTATTCAAATATGTTTCAAAGAATATCTTAACATATCCAATTCTTTTGAGTTTGATTGTATTTTCATCAAGACTTATTAGCCTCCTTAATGAGCTTGTTATATGATTAAGTTCGTATAAGTAGCGGACTTTAAGAAAGTTAACTAATTGTAGAATAAGACTCGTCCATTGGTTCACAACAATTTTAATTACTACTTACCTAAAACAAACACAAATGCCAACTGTAGGCCCATTCCTAAATAAACATTCTTAAGACAAACTAAATAAGAAGGAATTGATTTGGACCAAATGCAAACGGTTAGGCACTAAAAAGGTTCAATTGCATAATAAGAATTTATTCATCAATGAAGATAAAACAATAAAGGTTTAGGTGCATAATAAGAATTTATTCTTCATCATCGTCAGTGGACTCTTCAAATACAATATCATATTCATTCTCAATACTGCTTGTCTCTAAGTCATCCAAATCGTCATTCAAACGTTGCTCGGAATTCAATATAACATCAAATGCAATATCATTTCGTTATAAAAACTCTAAGTAACATTCCTCGACTTCCACTAGAACTTCATAAGACTCCTCAACGTCATTTGAATCTTCTTCATTACCATGTAATGGGATATCATACGCACGTCTAACTTCACATTCTTGCACAATCCTCCAATTTGAACCGAGTAACAAATCTTCCACTAAAAAAACTTACTTTGCTTGGTTTGCCAAAACAAATGGGTCATCCTTGAACCAAAACTTAGTTACGTTGATGCTTTTTAGAATGCCACTGACCCTCATATTCGAATTTCCAAGATCGTACTATTTGCATTTGAAAAGTACAACACTTTTACCCCTGACATTTTCAAGCCTGATAATATCTGTCAGCATCCCATAAAATTTAATATTATCTTCCCCATAATTTCCTAACACTGCAACACTACGATTTTGTGTAATCCTACACAGATCACGGGCTTCAGTGCGAAATCGCATGCCATTTATATTGCATACAGTATACTTTTGCACCAAACTATGAGGTCCATATGCTAATGCATACAAAGACTCAAACATATTTCTTCACGGGAGCTAGTTAATGTCGTCATCTATAAAAAGAAATGAAAATTAGTTAGTAATATAAATTATTAGTGTACACTACATACAAACCTTCTTCTCACACGATGCTTTAACTATGAAGAAAATTGTTCTCTATGTATCCTGTCAACATACAATGGACTTTGTTACCTCAGCTCATCCTTATGCTCACTATGGGTCATCATAAATTCAATCAAAATTGTATGAAATATCTCTACTTATGACATATATTAATTTGAAAAAAGATTAAAAAAACTTACTCAATAAAGGGTTTAATCTCATGACAATTCATAAGTACATACCAATCTGTAATCTCTAGCTCATTTGTAGGAACAACAATTGTTTTGTCGATACCAATCGGCTTATATTATTAGAAGAACACTGATATGTCACTACCATCAACTATATCATTGATTCGCTCTGGCACAATAAAGTTAGTTTCAATTCCTTTTAAATACATTGAACAGAATGTCATGCACTCTTTAATAACATACGTTTCAGCAATTGCCTTCTGGACATGCTTTATTTCTAACAAATCCCTTTAGTGTACCTAGGAATCTTAAGAAATGATTAACCATAATTATATAGGCCACTATTTAGATAACTTTTAAAAGTAATAGGATCAATTTAAATAATACCTCTCAATTGGATACATCCATCTATACACAACCGGTCCACCAAGTAAGGCTTCATTTGGCAAATGAATAGACAAATGTACGATCACATCAAAGAATGCCGGTGGGTATATCATTTCAAGTTTGCATAAGATTAAAGTAATCTCATGACACATCTTTTGTACGTCATCCTTATTCAAACTTCGTCTACAAATTCGGAAAAAGAATTCCCCCAACTCCATTAAAACACCTGTCACATTTTTATTCAAGATAGAACGCGTGCCTAATGGAAGAATGCTTTGTAACAGTATATGACAATCATGAGACTTAAGTCCAGTAATCTTCCTTTCATCAACATTAACACATCTAGATATATTCGATACGTAACCATCTGGAAACTTCACCTGCTTTACAAACTCACAAAACTTCTTTTTCTCATCAGAAGACATTGCATAGTATGCTGGAGGTTTTGCCACAATAGTTCCATTAGCTGCTCTTATCAAGTGTAATTATTTTCGAATATTCATATCTTCCAAATCAAGCCGAACCTTGATTGTATCTTTGGTTTTACCTTCAACATTCATCGAAGTACTAAGGATATTGTCACAAATATTCTTTTCTATATGCATGACATCAAGGCTATGCCTTAATTTTAACTTATGCCAATATGGTAGATCAAAAAGAATGTTTTTTTTATTCCAATTAAACTCTCCTTCCAATCTCCTTCTCCTCTTATTACTGGGGTGCTTGCCATAACATATATTCTGCATATGACATAATTGTTCCACCACATCATCTCCATCTAGTAAGTTAGGTATAGGCCGATGATCACTCTTGCCATCAAACTTCTTACTTTTTTCCATGGATGATCGTAAGGAAGAAAACGACGATAACCTAAGTAACCAATCTTACTTCTTAACTTACAAGAAGGAGTGTGCTTGTTACAAATAGGGCATGCCTTATAGTTTTTTGTGCTCCACCCAGAAACAATACCATAGGCTGGAAAGTCATTGATAGTCCACATTAAAGATGCATTTATTCGAAAATTTTCTCCTTTTGAAACATCAAAAACATCAAAATCATCTTCCCATAACTCATTTATCTCATTTACTAGTGGTCTCATATAGACATCAATGTCTCTACCGACTGTTTTTAGACCTAAAATAACCAGCGATAGCATAAAGAATGACTCATCTATACACATCCAAAGGGGTAAATTGTATGCTAAGAGAACAACAGGCCACAGGCCATATGAAAGTGACAAATTGCCATGTAGATTGAATCCATCTGTTGCTAAGCCTAGTCTAACATTATGTGGTTCTCTGGCAAACTCAGGATATAGCTCATCAAAGCTCTTCCAAGCTTCTCCATCAGAAGGATGAACTATGGTATTACTACACCTTTAGGCCTATCATTATATCATGTCATTTGTTTAGCGGTCTTACTTGACATGAATAATCGTTGTAATCTATATGTTCATAGAAAGTACCACAATACTTTATGTGGTATCTTGTTATCCCTGCCATCATTAATTCTCCATCTTGATGTTCCACACTAGGGACAATTTTCCAAGTCCCTATACTCTTTCCAAAATAGGCAACAATCATACTTACATGCATGTATCGACACATAACCCAAGCCTAGGCTCCGTAGAAATGGATTTGCTTCATAATAGGACTTCGGAAAAGATTTACAATTAGGTAATACATCCTTCAGTAGAGCAAGTAACATGCCAAATGACTTATTGCTCCACTTGTTATATACTTTCAAATGAAGCAACTTTATTAAAAACGATAACTTTGAAAAGTTTACACATCCCCGATACAACTCTTCAGTTGCTTTACTCAAAAATTCATGAAAGCCACCCATAATAGAACCTTCAAAGCCTGTAGGAGGACTCCTTCCGTCCTGATTAATTGGACCCACATCAAAGCAAATCTTGCATCCCATCATCCTCCTCTTCACCATCACCTTCATTAATATCATTGCTTGTCCCATCTATGTCTACGTTTGTAGCGTCAAGCCTTTCTTCCCTAGAGATAATTCTATATTCTGGCAGTTCACCATGTAAAACCCAATGGGTGTATAATTGGTCCATGCCGAATTGCATTAAATGTTCAAAAACATTCTTCTGATACCTCATATAATAATTCATAAAACATGCATAAGGGCATGAAATGTCACACTCTTTGCCCTTTTTTCCAGCCATAAAATTCATAAACATCCTCACTCCATCAATGTATTCACAGGAAACCCTTACACTATTCATTTAACTCTTATCCATAGAACAAGAAATACATATTGATTCAATATAAGAATGAGAACATTATGTTATGTTAGTAAGCGAAGGATGAGGAAAGGTTTACTAGGTATCTAATTGAAGTAGTAGAAAACCTATCTGTTAAAGTAGGAAAACTAATTTTTCCTATAAGCTTTTTGATAATAGACATAAAATATGACACTATAGTTCCCATCATGTTGAGGAGATTGTTTATGGCTACTAATGGGGTACTAATTGATGTGCGCAAAAGTAGCTTGACATTTATGATTGGCAATGGGGTACTAATTGATATCTCCAAATTATTAGGTTAGTTCTAAGAAATCTAACTACCTATGAGAGTCGTATATAAAGAAAGGGCTAAACCAGTGTTTAACAACTTAGAAAATTTAAAAGAAGGAAGATTTTGATAAATACATAATCGAAGCTAAGACATTTGTACAAATATTAGCTTTGCTCTACAAATACTAATATGTATAATTTGTATTATTATTTGATAAACTATACGGTGAACTAGGAAGAGAGTAATAAAAAAAGTCATAAAACAAATTAAGCAAAATATGACATTTCATTTCTCTATTTATGCATGAATGCAGGATCCTTACTTTAGTAGAATTGCATAGAGCAAAATATGGCATTTCATAGAGCAAATTCAATAGCTACAGTATGAATGCAAACAAACCAATTGACAATCCAGAAACTTCATACTTATAAGTTAGCATACCTAGTTCTTGTTTTCCAATGGCTCCTCCAACTAACTCCTCCTCACATTTGCAAATAGTATCTCTCATAAAGCACGAAAAATTAGAACTAAACTTTTACAATTGAATGTATAAAATCTTATGAATAGATATTGTTCAGTATAGTAACCACCAAGTTAATAGACACACCTATTTTTGGGTTAGACATGCGTATGTTAATGGACAATCTATAACTTTTAAAAGTAGCAATAAAACATTCTAATTTGTACTTTTTTATAAATATAGCCTAAAGGTTACTTCAACAGTGAACGATTCTAATATGACTCACCATGTAACTAATACATTCTATATCCCCCTACTCTCAAAATGGAGCTTACTGAATGTCAAACAAGCCCAGCTTAGACAGAAAATAAGAAAAGGATGGAATAAAATTAGTTATTCATTTTCAATTCTTAAGTTTATTTAAAATTAGTTATTATCACAATTTAAAAATAAACACTCAAACAAAAATGCAATTTTTATTGATGATTAAGATGCATATCCAAACCTTGCTCTTACAGTACAAATGCAAACATTTAGATAAACACATAATCTTTTTAATCATATGCATCATTAATCAATCAAGTCATTTACTTCAATTTAAGATTATAAGAAATTTGTTCCCGCATAAGTTATTCTTTTTGTTATTTTTTTAATTATATGATGATTATAGTTTATTTAACTGATCATTATCTCATATTTATAAATAATGTCAAGATATTTACTGTAAATATCCCACCCCAAACTCATCATATTTGTCATTACTTTATCACCCTATATCAAATGAACTATGTTGTAAGTAATATATTAAGCCAGCCCTTAATCTCGATCAACTTGCTGAACCATTTTTCTAGATTTGTATGATATAAATGTAGTTCTCAGTTGCATATTTACAAGTTACGATAAGCTCATTCCGTTATTTGGCGCCGTTAAAAGTTAAAACTAAAACATAAGGAGAATACCAAATAAATATTTTGGCTAATGTGTTGGTTTCCAATAATTTAAAAATACATATTTAATTGTTAATGTTCATTACGATTAATTTTAATATAAAAAGTATAAAATAAAAATTTTCTTATTTAATAAGAAAAATCATAGATGACCACTAATAATTGATTATGTAATTAGATCCTTATGTTTAACAATAAGTTTCATATTTTTTAACTAATATACCTCATAAAACTAATTATATGGAAACATAGATTCATAAAATTAAAATAGAGAAGCATATTCATTTAGGCGTTTTTTCAAATCCTTTGTTATTATGAGAACATACATAGGCGTGTAGTACTTTTTGTCCAAATTTCATATTTGTTTTAAAGGCATTTCAATTACAGAAAGTTTTATGTAGCTTGCTACGTCAACTTTTCCATTCTTTTTAATGAGATTATAGTTTTGCACCTAATTGGAAGGTTTAGCAGAAATGAGAATACCGGCATTTCCATTTCATAACCACATTTGGGTTTTGGTGATTTGACACCTGAAGATTTGGGAATGCAAGAAAATGTTTCAACCAGTAATCATGTAGGATCATCATATTCATGGTAGCTTTTAGGAATGAAAGTAAACACGACAAGGACAACTAAAATTCTAAACCTTTTGAGTTTTTCCTGAAAATGGAAGAAAAAGTAGCACTCTTCTTTCCTACAGCCTATCTCACCCTTAGGATGAGGAACGCCATTTTGTTTTCCCAATTCATAATATATATATATATATATTGAATTTCTCACTTTATATATATTCTTTCTTTATTTCCTAAAATTATATCTTCCTTTTTTAATGAATTTGATTTCATCATATTCATTTTATCAATCTATGTATGTTTTATATATTTATTCATTGTCAAATCTCAATTTTTATTAATTAATTGAAAATTTGAAATTCATAACTTTAATTAATTTACTTTCTCACTTTATACATAATATTTTTTTCATTTTTTATAATCCTATCCTCCTTCATTGATGCATTTAGTTTCATCTTATTGATTTTATCAATATATGTACGTATGTGTGTATGTGTGTCTATATATATATATATATATATATATTTTCATTCCCTATAATTATCCTCCTTCATTAATAAATTTGGTTTTATCTTATTTATTTTATTAATATATGTATGTTATATATTCATTCATTGTCAAATCTCAATTTTTATCAATGAATTGAAATTTTCAAATTCGTAACTTCAATTAATTGAATTTCTCGCTTCATATATAATTTTTTTTTTTCATTTTCTATGATCATATCCTTCTTCATTAATGAAATTGTTTTTATCTTATTCATTTTATTAATGTGTATATTATATATATAATCTTAATTTTTATTAGCCACAAAATTTAAAATTCGTAATTTCAATTAATTGAATTTTTTATATTATATTTTTAATTAAATATATTTCTTTTTAAAAAGTAAAAATTAGAAATTAGAAAAATGTCAAGCCAGCCCGTGTGCCACTCATAAGGCCTAATAGGCTGGGCTCCAGGCCTGGCCTGGGTATATCAACTTAACATTTTCTTCATTGTGTTCAAACTTTCGTTGTTAGGTCTAATTCACCCTTCTCAGATACTTCTCGTCGTGTCTACGACTTTTCAACCAGTGAACTTAATCACACATCTTAAAATAGAGCTTAAAAATTACGTTAAGTCTAAAATTATTTCATTTATTTTTTAGAAATATTATTTTGTCAAAAAAAATTAATTAATTCATTTGTCAAGTGACATCAATATCAGCCTATATTTAATTAAAAAATTTATATATTAAAATATTTAACATAAAATTTGAACTAGTTTCAATAATTATTCTAAAATTATAAATTGAACTATCAATTTTTAAATTTAATTTAGTTTAACCTTAAGATCTTAGTTTGAGTTCAAATAGAAAGATTAATTATTTAAACGTTTAGTATTGTATATATAATTTATGGAATCTTAATAAATTTCAAATTAATACTTTGTAATCTTCAAATGAATGTTAATTATGATTGTGTGAAATAAATCTGTACACCATATTAATCAAGGTTAATTATCAAAAAAAATCTTAATAAATTTCAAATTCATACTTTGTAATCTTCAAATGAATGTTAACTATGATTGTGTGAAATAAATCTGTACACCATATTAATCAAGGTTAATTATAAAGAAAAAACTCAAATTTTATGTAATTTTATAATTATAGTCTGAGTTTTAAAAAATAATAATAAATACTCAAACTTTTAATGTTTTACAAAAAATAGCTTGACGTTAAACTCTTTGTTAATAGAACTAACGTGACTAAGTTATACGAGAGACGATTGGTGTAAGTGAAGTTTCATATCAAATTATAATAAAATAAAATAAATCAATGTTAAAGAAAACTAAAAAAAGGAAAACCCAACCTAACGTGTCAAGAAGAAGATGGAGAAGAAGAAGACGAAAGTCCATGCTTTGTAAGTAATGGTTTTGATTAAATTATACATTGCCAGTAACTAACTGCTCGCAAAGAAAAAAAACTCAACTAAATCAAATACTCACTTTAACAAAGGTTTCAAGAGAGAGATGATGAAGTTGTCAGTGCCAACAGAGCTTCATGAGCATGCGGTGCAACTCCTCATACCTGGCTTACTAAGGACATGTGAGTTTTGCATCAGCTTGGATTGGTAAGTTTCTTAAGAATTCACTTAGAAACTATGTACTATAAAACTTTCTTCATTAACTTTTCTTCAGGTATTGCGTGTTGGATGCAAAGTGGGGAGAGGCAAATGAGATGTTTGCATTTGAAGTATCTGCAATTTGTTCTTAGAAAGGATATGAATTTCTTTGACACAAAAGCGAGATATTTAAATATAATGTTTCACATGCCAAGTTTGAAATACTAGTTCAAGATGTCATAGGAGATAAGGTGATGAGAAATATAAAACTTCCTGACCATAATCAACTTTGATTGAGTCAATTCTAATGGTTGCTTGGTGCAATCCTTTATCTTTCTCAGTCAATTGTTGGATTCTCCATGGGATTTGCTTTAATATGGCAGCTTACACTCCTAACATTAGTTCTAGCTCCATTAATAATTGATGTTAGGACCTTATACTATAACCATGCCTACTCTTATCAGATAAAAGTGAGACTGATTATGCTAAACCTATGAAAGTTACAGAATATAAATATATATCAGGGTGGCAATGAGATACACTAGTCCGGACTGAAGTCCTAATCAAAACCTTTTATTTAGAACTCCAAACTCAAAACCTAAATTTTTTTAAAAAAATTAGTATGATTGGGCTTCAAAGTTGACTCATATTGTATATTTGTTCAATTGTACATATGTGATTGCCTTTCCTTGATCTATTATTTTCATACAAATATTTACAGTATGTGCATCTTCATGGAAATTACCTTCATCTTCATATCAGGCCCTATTTGTGTGAAATAGGTTCTTGAAAAAAGTTGTTCAATCGCTGTAAAATGAAAAAAGGCCTTTATATAATAAATATAAAACGGTTGTTTTACAAGGCTTCCCTACTAAAACATCTTGGATTTTGTCCAGACATCTTTCATCAATTGCTCTAAATTTTCATAATCCTTCTCTAATATTGATTTCTTATAACTTTGGTTTTTCTTAAATCTTTATCGTAACTAATTACTAAGTACACAATAATATGGATTGTAATCACTATAATACTATAAAAAATTATAAATTGACCCTAATCACTAGAATATTATAAGAAATTATAACCATTTATATGTAAAAAATCAACTTTTGTCTTCTTAACTCATATATTTCATATTCAAAATTAAGAACCCAAAACCTTTCTTTCAAATAAATTGCATTCCCTGTAAATATTGCTCCGCTTGCTCATATAGCTCTACGGAAGTGCCAAAAGCTTTGTCATATCTCTCTGTCTCTCTAAAATCTTTGTTTGACTTAGTTGAGTTGGTTGTCTCAGTAAGCGATTGATCAAAATCATTACGTACAAGGCATGACATCTCTTCTTCTTCTTTCTTCTTTTTCTTTTTCTTTGATTTTCTTTAATATTAATTAATTTAATTTTGTTATAATCTAACATAGAATTTCAATTGAAACCTGCCATCCAATGTGTAACTTAACACGGGTGGCATGACAAGCCATGTTAGCTCTGTTAACAGAGAGTTTAACCTTAGCTTATTTTACAAAAAAAAATTAAAAGTTCAAATATTTTATTGTCAAAATTTAAAGTTTGAGCTATAATTACAAAATTATGCAAAGTTTGAAAATTTTTGGTAATTAACCTTTTTAATTCAGCTTAAATTTCAAGGCATGGTATTTTGTCCAAGCATAACCATGAATTTAGAGATAGACATCATACATCAAAGATTGTCTTTTTAATGTGCAAAATATTAAATTATCAAGATTGAAATAATAAGAAAGATAAATATACTAGAAATCACTATTGCAAATAAATAATATAGGAATGCATAAAAGAGCAAAGATATATAATCTAATGTTGGTTAACCTTTCTTTTAAAATTTTGATCACTGAAGGTGTGTATTTATTGACTTGTAAAAAAATCTGGACTCTTTTTATACATTAAAAGAAGGGCCAACTTAAGAAACATTTAAGTTGGACATTAAAGTCAATATAGTCCAAGTCGGATAAGGATATATATCTCAGAATTGAACACCATGATTATCGACTTATGCTCGTCAAGATCACAGATTAAAATATGAAATCCAATTAATAAAATTTATCATTTGCATGACTTATAATTAAGCCCTTTAACTTTGGATATAGGATTATTAATAACATTGGTGGAATAAAGTAAGTTAAATTTGCAAGGGAAACTATGTTTGTAGGTCAGATTAAACTATACGAGGGTTTCATTCCACCTATTTTGGTATCAATACAATTGTAGTCATTATCATTCAGAAAGAACTTTACATGTAACACCTCACTACCATAAATTACATATCGGAATACTCTATGGATATTTCAGTATATAATCTATAATAATGAAATGTTAGAGCAATCACATATCCAAATTTATCATGGCATCAAATATTATACAGAAAAGTCACCAAATTTTAAAACCAACTACTTTCCTCATTTCATTCATAAAAGCCAAATTTACATTGTAGCTTTACAAAACCATCCGAATATATACAATGCCAAATCCCTATACATAATACACTGCTTGAAAGAGGAATTGCACTTAAACTACTAACTAATCCTTCAGTCTCAGCTGACCAACCTTTGAGCTATTTCTTGACAAAAATACAAGAATTAGTCTTCTCGTATGGTCTGTTTGTCTCCAATATCTTCTCTCGGACTTGAAATATCAATGTTGCAATTTTAGTAAGTTTTGCAAACTTAATGATGTAACCATCCTCGATGGTTCACCCAGCTCATACCACATATCAAATCATATAAGCACATAATTCAAAATTTTCTATTTAACAATTTGCACCACCTATCATAGAATGCACATATCCCAATCTTAGTTAAGTATATATTCACATTACAATTCAATCAGTCAATTACACTTAATAAGTGTATATGCAATGTTCGTGTGACCCACTTTCAATTATTACGTTGTTATGAATGAGTGCCCAAACTATCCCGTATTTATTGTAGATACCGGGCTCATTAATATTGTCCCTTACCCGTTGCAGATACAGGGCTCATTGTATATATTGATCCTTTGGCTCTATACCACAATTGGGAGCTTTAAGCTCATTTTCAGTAGCTACTCATGTCATAACTATCATTATCTGATCATAAATTCATGTATGAAATGCATCTCATTCATATTCAATCAATTATATTTTCAATCATTCCCATTTTCAATCATATTCCCATGCAAGCACATTTTTAGTCCCATATACATATATCATCAGACATTAGTCTGGCATTTGAGAAAAACATATTGAGTAACACATATTTCACCAAATTCATATTCAAGGAACGCTTCAATATCACATTTGATTAATTACATTTGCATTCATGTTCTTGTTCATAATAATCATCGGACTAGGTCTGGCACGAACATTCAAGTTGAGAACCATGTAGGCAATCTCATTCACATACAAGTAGAACTTCCAATTTTTTAATCATGCATCAAAACTCCTCGGAAATTTCATGTCCGGAATTCAGTACACATGCATCAATATCAAATTCAATTTGGTAATAAACAAAACAAGTCAAGATGAGACCATTTTAGGTTACTCACAAATCGCTCCAGAAAGCTATTGCCTTGAATCTCCGGCAATGTTTGGATGATGACATTATAAATGCTCCTCTTTATCATTCAAAACACATTTACACATATCACAATTTTGCACAATGCTATAAGTATTCATTTATGCACATCTATGTATAAAAAATTTGTCCAATGTATGTTCAATGACAATCTGGGGTATTCTTCCATATTTCAAAGCACATGATCATTCATAGTTCAAAACTCACATAACTTAATCTATAATTAGGGTTTGCACCTCAATAAAACAATTGGAGTCCAATATCATAACCCCATTGATCATTTCAGATTTTTCTGAAAACAAACTTTCGGGTCAACATTTCATGAGTATTCAGACCAGGTAAATGGAGTAAGTTGGCAACACATACTTCTAGAAAAATGTTCCCCATTTTCTTAAGTTTATAATGACACCAATATCATAGAATTTGATTCATTATTCTATGAGTTATGCTCATAATAATACAGACTAAGTACATTGGAAATTTTGGTTAGTGCATGATCATACTTTCAATTTGTACAGCTCAATCTCTCAATTCCAATATAAAAAATTACAAAATTTATACCAATTGAAAGCTAAGAGAATAAGCTACAACTTTTGTGAAGACACTTTTATCTGATTAGGCCCAATACAGTTTATTCGGTAAACATAGGATATGATTTCTATCTTGGGTAGTGTTATAGCCTAAGACAAGACTCAATTTCAAGCCAGATTTTGAAATTCTTAGAAATAGAATTAAAAGTATACTTCTTTAAGAAATTTGTAACCATAAGTCTCTAATTTAATCAAAATTAAGAGTCAACTCATTTGGAAATCTACAGATCAAGATATAATCAAAATACCGAAGCATGTTCAGTGAAAATATTACAGCTAACATATTCCAACAATTTTTCTTTCATTTTTTTCCATATTGTTTTACACTTTATACCAAGGTTAAATAACCTCTTTACAGTTCATCAATTATACCTATATTAGGCCTGAATCATACTCCAATTCCTCATTGATAACAGCTCTTATTCCAGTTCAACATTATTCACTTAACAACTTACAAAATATCAAACCAGAAACTTTTACATTATTATGCATATAGTCCTAGTTCTTTCCCAATTCAAGAACATCAAATTAGCATCTTTCTTTGGCATAAATCCACCTTCATTATACTTCAAATCAGACCTAATTCATCCCTAAATCAATATATATCCCATGGTTTTCATAAAACAAAAACAAAATAGAAAAACTTCCAAGTTTATGTAACAATTTCCAGCACATAACTTTACCAATATCAGATGCATTTCATTCCAATTCAAGCATCATTTTTATATCATTTGACATGCCATAAAACTCAGATTGTTACTTACCTATTAGGCTTCCAATACAAAAAAAAAAAAAAATAGATTAAACCAAGTCTCCATGCAAGCAAAATCAACACAAACTTATGGTGAAAGCAAGGTGATTTTTGGACAGCAATATAAAGATCATAATCAACCAGTTTTCTTAGCAATTTGGTGAAGGATTTAGGTGTGATTTTCTTGCAGAACTTTAGCTATGGTTAAGAAAAAAATACATAGAAAAGTTGAAGCAATTTCAGTGGAGAAAGGTGAGGGAAACAGTAGAAACATTGTTGCTAGAATTTGTTCCATCATCATGCTAGGTGTCAACTTTTAAACTCACCAGGTGTATTAAAGCATGTAATACATTTGCCTAATTAATCCTCTGCCACTAGTCCACATATTAGGTTTTCATTTTTCCCCTACTAAATCAGTCCACATGTCATTCCAAGATTGGTCCATATGTCACATAATAATTGGTCCATTTGTCACCCCATAATTAGTCCATTTGTTAATTAATTCCTAATCCAATAGTCACTCATTTAACTATACCAAATGTCACTCAATTTTGAGCTTAGTCATCCTAATTTTCCATGTCTCAATTAGTCTTGCCACTAAGCATTTTCCTAGTTCAAAAATAACCTAAATTTTCAGAAATTTTTGAAATGTCCAAAATGTCAAAAAAAAAATGCAAAATTAATTCTAATACACACCAATTCAATTTTCAAGACAAATAATCTACAATTCACATTTTTAATCACATAAAAATCACTTATACCCACAAAATGTAAATGAATGCATGTACAATCATATTAATGTACAAAAATCAATATTATCATGTATGTGCATGCCACATTATGCATAAGTGTGAATTATATTTCCTAATTTCTCAATGACCTCTTATAAGCACTATTTTAACCGTATCCTAAATAACAGGATGTTTCATTACATCTAAATGAGCAAGGTATCAACAAAAATTATTTCAGTGAATATGTATGATATGTTGGGAAATTAGG
Organism: Erythroxylum echinodendron; assembly: GCA_027575705.1. Lineage (NCBI taxonomy): Eukaryota > Viridiplantae > Streptophyta > Magnoliopsida > Malpighiales > Erythroxylaceae > Erythroxylum > Erythroxylum echinodendron. Next base: position 20,764 of record JANZXR010007715.1, read on the forward strand.
TGGAATGTGATCCCACACACAACAAAATAATAATGAAATTTTTTTCATATGATTTTTGAAAAGCCAAGATCACTTAAATTCTATAACATGATTAACAAAACATAATAAAAACATAAATCATAATCCATACCTTATTATGAAGCTTGATCATATTTTTATCCATGAACCATTTTTTAAATTGCTTTATCTCAACCATCGTAGTTGCACAAGTGTCTAGCCTTTAACGATATCTACAAAATGTGTTGAGAGAACTCTACAACTGTAGTAGGAAGGTTAAGCAAGAAAAGCTACCTCCTTTAGAGTCTAAGGTTATTGACAATAGAGTTTGGACATTTTAGTAATTTAATTGAAATGCAAATTTTAATTTTAATTAAACTTTATTTAAAATTATAATTAAATACCATTTTTACCCAAATAAGATTCAATATCACCTATTGATCTTTATTTATTAAATATAAAATATTTAACCATAAATTTCTTAAATTTTGTAATCAAATCTAACTTGAATAAAACATCTTTTCTTTATTTAACTCGTTCTTTGAATGTGACCTATTAGATTCCTAAATATGTTGGCAATGGATATAATTATAAATCATATTTGTGATTTAAATTACCTTTAATCTATAATTATGTAATTTATAACATTATATCAAGATTAGTGTATAGCAATAGATTATGACTACCCAAATATTTAAGAATGTCAAATTAGTTTTGACTAACCCTTTCGTGCTTACTTTTTATGTATAATTCAATAATTTCATTATATAATGTTCAAATTAGACATAAAGTATGGAATTATTGTATATTCTATTTGAGTTCAATCACCACCATTAGAAATTGATTGAATTAATGACATTTGGAAACTATTCTCAAAGTATCATTCCATCTTAGCCAAGGATTTCTCAAATTAATACTAATTAAGAATGATGGAACATTCTACCTAATCACTTTCGTGTGATAAATCATACATTGATTACTCAACCATCTTTATATAGTTTATGCTAGATGACCATCGACTGAGCTACCTTTGACTAGAATAGGTTGTAAGTAGTTTCAAAATATAGCAATCCTTATACAAGATACTTTGGGGATCTTAAGTCAAAGGATTACTTATACAATCATCAAAATGAGAATTTTTATAGACATACAAGTAATATTCTAAATGAATTTCTCAAATAGGGTTAATTTAGTGAACTTGTTTTATAATATACACCCACACATTTGTTTAAGTATCTCCATACTTTAGTCTATAAGATTGACTACTTCATAAAGAAGGAATACAACGTATTCTAATCTGTTGTGCTCTATTAATGTCTAATCTTAATAAAATAATGACTAGGAACAATTTAGGGTTAATACATAAATGCAATATGAATCTCATAATTATGATCTTATCATGATTTTATTTACAATGTACATTTATTTCATTTATTTTATCATATGCATATAAATATGAATAAGATAAATAATTATGATACTAAACTATAACCATTTATTGTTTGTAAGGTATAAACCAACAATCTCCCATTTATACTAAGCTAATCTTTTAAGTATCTTATATCATATCACCATATGATGATCATGCTATTATTGGGACAACGATTTAATGAGAAAATTCCACAAGATTCTTTATAGTAAATGTTTGATTAAATATTAAAAATTTCATCTTGATTATCTTCATAACTAAGAGAAACTATCTAAATATATACTTGGATCTTTAGTGAGACCTTAACTTCTTTTATGTACCCAATGTTTCTAATTCTCTACAATACTTAATTGTCTTAATAATGTAGGTAGCCATATTAAGTTTATTAAAGAACTTCTTGATCCAAATAATTATTTACACTAAATAAAAAATGTATTATGGTCCGTTTAGTAATTAATGTGACATTAGAACTTTTCCAATCTTAAAATGATGTTGTTCTAAATAAAATATACCTTAAATAGGATTTACTACTAAAGTTGATATCCTTATAACCTTGAACTCAAATATCAACTCATGTATACAATAATTGATATCTTTAATGCTTTACAAATGTAAGATATCTCAAATACTAAACACCTTTATTATATTATCGATGCACTTGGACCTAGAATAGGTAACCAACATTCATATCTATCTCTATAAACCTAATTCCCAAAATTAAATTATCACATTTTTATATCTAGTAAGAGTTTGTTATTTCCTAATGGCAACCCAATGGAAGTGAAATGAGTGAATTCAATATTTTAATTAAAGGAACTTACAAAATAATGTCTACAAAGTATCATACATTCAAGAATGAAATAAATTAAAGCAATGTAACGCTTACTCCTAAGACTTGTTTTGGATTTTCATTTTAATTCGTCTTTCAAGGAAAAGAATAAATTTTATATAATCTTTTATTATGACAAAAAGGGACCTAGTTTTTTAAAATCTTTTTTCAAGGTAAAGATGAACCTCCAACCACTTTAGATACTCCCAATATAATAATCATAACCCCCAAGAATAGTTTACAACTCAAACTTATTCACTTGATTATTTTGATAATCACAAAAAGGCTCACACACCCAAAAATGACACATTGAATGCTTAAATGATTGAAAATACATAAAAATGTGTGTAAAAGACACTCAAATGTTTCTTGATACTAAAACCAACGAGAAAAAACCTATTTATGGTATTTTTGGGCCCTAATTAGCTATTAGATCTAAGAACTATCCATTAAAATGGCTACCTGCAAAGTGCTATTGTTCGAGTAGTATGCATTAAAAGCTCTATATTCACTAGTCGTTGGAACATTGGTCAACTAGTAGACATATTGATCGACCAATAAATCAAACAATGTTATAACAAAGTTATGGTAAATCAAAATTAACAATTATAACCTATATTGGTCAATTATTAACCCAGATGGATCAACCAATCACCCAAAAAATATGATTTTAGTAACTTGAAATGCTCAAAACCAATTTGTCTAATACAATTATGATTTAAAACTTCCCAAAATGTTCTTTAAAGAGTTTTTAAAAGATAAATAGGTTTTTATATTAAAAAAATTCAATGCCTTAGATGAACGTAAATACTCATGCAATGAAGTAAAATAAAATGTTTATACATAGTGAGCCTTTTAGATCATCAAATTAACAAAGTGAGATTACAATTAGTATTACAAACTATAGAATGACCTTGATAAGCCTTTATCTTTTTTTGCTCTTAGTTTGATCTTCATTTTAATGGTTATAAATTTAAACTTCTCTTTATCAATTTCATAAGCTATCTTCTTATGTTTATGACTTCATTTTGTTCTTATATTGCTTTTCATTAAAATAATATTAAACTCACTAGTAGTACGTATTTTTTTATTACCAAAACATTGATTTGAACCTCTCTTAGTTCAATAATTTCCCCCTTTTTGATGATGACAAAATATTTTTGATATTATAAAGTAATATGATAATTTAATCATATATGTAGCTATCTATATCAAGATAGTAATTTGCTCCCCTTTAATTAGTTCATAAAATATAAATCAATATCATAAAAATAATTCAATATTAAAATAAGATTTAACAAAATTATTCATTATTAAAGAAATATCAACAACTGTTCATTGCATAAAGAAGACATAAAGAAATATCTATAATTGTTTATCATATAATTAAAACATAAGATGTATGAAAGAATGAATACTCCTACTAAAATATAACTTTACCCTATAATATCATAAAAATTATTCTCTCCCTTTTTAGAAACATTAGAAATAACTAGCTATAGGGGTAAAATAAGACTTGATCAAATTGTATAATTCATTAATTCTATGCATTATGATGTCTCAAAAAGAGTTAAGCTCTCCTTGTAACATAGTGAGCTAATACTCAATAGCCACTAGACAAGCATCTGGTGGGAACGTTGATATGGTTATGAAGTGGTGGCCTCATCATCCACAGGTAGCTCAATAATGTGGCTTAGGAAAGCCTCATTTTAACCACTAGCATGTAGTAGAGCCTTAAGTATTAAGGACAGTTATTGAGGTTAGAGTTGTCACTGATTTAGTGTGGTCATTTGATCATAAATCAATTAGTATCCCATGTGATTAAAAGTAGTAGAGTCAAAGAAGAGATCAAAATGGATGAGGACGTATGGAATGTTTTGTTTCTTTTTTTTTTGGTTGATGGAAATAGACCATATTAAGCAAAAGAAAGAAACCAAGATGAATATACACTTCTAACATAAGAGTGGAGAGGTAACAAAGGTCACTATGGCCTAACAAAGTAAAGTGACCACCGACAAACACAAAATTATACTTGATGAATAGTTAGTTAAAGCGTGAAATAATATTAAGGCCATGAACATCAATGGGTTACCTATAGACCTCTACGTGGGTGCTTAACTCAAAAAATATTTTTGACTCTATCAAGCACAGGAGAAGGTCAGATATTGTATTTATGTGACAACTATAACATATAGGTTTTTAGAGATAGGAATGCTTAGATCTTATTAATGAGGCTATAAGTAAGGTGGATTTTGATGCCATAGAATTTGGAGAAAATGTGAGTGTCACCACAAATCACTTCAGGATTGAGATTAGTATAAAACAATATAACATTGGTAGGAATGATACGATAAGTTGTGGTAAGAATGGATTCCCACCCTTGATCAATGAAATAGAAAAAAGGCCATAATCCTTAAATTATTCCAAACGGGAAGGAGAGATAACATGATTATCATAAAGTTCATAGGAAGCATAATATTAAAACTAAGCTGAATCAATATCAAGGTACTCATCCTCACTAGGAGGGGGCATGTGGAGAGGATGAGTTAGTGATTTTTGAATCCTACATGTCCTAAAGGGTGTGCAGATAGCTTTACCATGTGTAAATGTACTGGGCATAGTATTAGAGTTCCCTCTAGTTCTTTCCATGAACGTAGGGCTGATACAAATTTTCAAGATAGAGGGTAAGAGGAAAGGTTTGAGAATAGGATAAGGACTAAGTATGAGGAAACACTTATAAGCAAAGAATACTTCTATCATTCTAATTCCCCAAACTTTAATTATTCATCTATGTAAGTAATGCCAAGAAGAGAGGCATAAAGAATATGCAATGGAAATTGAAAGAAGAAATTAAACAAAATGTATGAGCTCGTAAGAAATTGGGAAGCACATAAAGGATTCCCCAATGACATTTAGGCAAAAAGATCAAACGCTCAAATTTGGACAAAATTGGGTACAATTTACATTTGAAAACCTTTAAAAATAATGTTCACTCTAACTAATGAATCTTTAATTTTAAAAATTAATGCACAAATAAGAAATACCTAAATGTCATGTATTAAAATAGCCAAAACTTCTAATTCAAAGAAAATTAGACACAACTCAATGTATTTTATAATTAAAAAACATTAAACCAATCTTCAATTGCACTATGAAAACTTCCAATTTGAAAAATTATCTAAGATTCACAGGAAAAGAAGCAAACCCTAATTCACGCTAGATGTCAAACTGATGCAAATGAAAGGATAATGCATGAATATGCATAAACATATTGGCAGGAGTGATTACTAGTTAAAATAATCATCAATTGAAGAGAAAGAGGTGAAATTTGGAAAATCCTTAAATGTGGTGAGATTGGTGTTTACGCTTGGAATATTAATATGAATGGAGGTTTGCAAGTCAACAGGTGAGCACCTTAGAGTGTGAGTAAACTAACTAAAGTTAGAGGAAGTGATAAAATCTCATCAGAGGAGAGCAAAGCATATAAAGATGTGCTCTGTTGGTTTTAATAAGGGATGAATGAATTAATAGAGAGAAAAAGAGAGGGGGAGGGTTATATTGAGTGTTATTGAAAGTGATTGTGAAGGTTGGATACTGGAGACGATTTTACAAACACACACACACACACACACACACACACACACACACACACACACACACACACACACACACACACACACACAGAGAGAGAGAGAGAGAGAGAGAGAGAGAGAGAGAGGAGCAATATTGGTGGTGAAGAAGAAGGAAAGGGACTTTCTGTGTTTTAGAAAATTGATATATTGCTTGACTAATGGATGATATTAGATGACCAATGTTTATTAGTGGCCAACCAAAAGTGGCAGCCAATATATCTGCAAACTCATTAGAACAAAAATATAATTGAGGCATCATAAGTATTAGTCAACCAATGAGACATATTGGTTGACTATTGAGGGGATATGTTCAATCAGTAAGTGCAACCAAAATCTCCCCAAACTCTTGGGAAAGAAAAGGAATCTCAAAGTTAGGGATATTATTAGACCCTTAAAAAATATTCGTAAATCAATTTGACTAGTTAGGTAACCAGACATGTTATTAAATAGAGAGCAAACTCTGAAACGAATGAACTTCATATTTTAAGGATATTGGTCAACTAACCTAGGGTGTTGGTTGACCAATATGTGTTGGAATCTTATAACAAAACTTTTAAAGGTCAAATTAAAATGAAATAAGATAGTAAAATCACAAATTAACTTAATAATAATTTTAAAAACTAACTTAACTAAGGGAATTTCCTTCAATTATTCCTAATTCTCTTTTAGTTGAACAAAAGCTATCCTCTTTCATAATTTTAGTAAAAAATTTAGCTAATACATGTATTGTGTCCACAAATTCTAACTCAATGTCTCCATTTTGCACATGATCTCTAACGAAATGATATTTAATTTCTATATTTTTGGTTTTAGAATTTTGAATACGATTCTTTTTGAGATAAATGGAACTAGTATTATCACACTTTATCGATATCTTAGTAAGATCTAATCTATAGTCTCTAAGTTATTGTCTAACACAAAGTATTTGAGCATGACAACTGTCAGCTTCCATGTATTTAACTTCCATTATTGATTAAAAAACCAAATATTGTCTCTTATTAAGCTAAGAAACTAATGCATTTCTTAAGAATTGACAAGTGCAAAGTGTGCTCTTTCTATCTAAAATTGTACTAGTAAAATCTACACCTGAATAATCAATTAAGTCAAAGAATGTGTTCTTAAGATACCAAAGTCCTAATGAAATGGTTTCATGTAAGTAACTAAGGATGCGCTTAATGGCTAATAGATGTGATTATCTAGGACATGATTATCTAAACATGATATTGAGCCTATTTGTGGTAAAATAAAGTAAGTTACCAATCATACCTTTATAGAGCTTTACAATAACCAGCTTACCCTCTTCATCTTTGTTCAATTTTTTTGTAATGCTCTTAGGTATACCTAATGGTTTGGCTTGATCAATTCCAAAGCATTTAAGTAGTTCTTTGGTGTACTTTGCTTAGATAAATATTTCTTACTTCATTTTTTTAATTTGGTGTCCAAAAAGGAATTTAAGTTCTCCTATCATAGTCATTTTGAACTCCCTATTCATTCACTTGAAAAATCATGCACACATATTCTCATTAGTAGGAAAAAAATCATCAATATAAATTTGAACAACTGGGATATCATGCTTGTGAATTTTAATAAAGAGTGTACTGTCAAACTTACCTTTACAGAATCCATTTTCTAAAAATAGTGCACTTAGCCTATCATACCAAACTCTAAATGCTTGTTTTAAACAACATAAAGCTTTGGAAAGTTTGTAGACATAATTGGATGTTTCATGTTTTCTAAAACTGGGAGGTTGATCAACAAAACTTCTTGGATGAAATCATTTAAGAAAGAACTTTTTACATACATTTGAAACAATATGAAATTCATGTAGCATGTAAATGCAACTAAGAGCCCAATGGCTTATAGCCTAGCCACTAGAGTAAAAATTTCCTCAAAGTATATTACCCCGTCTTGATTATATCCTTTTGCTACCAATCTAGTTTTATTTCTCACAATAGTACTCGATTCATCTAAATTTTTTTTAAAGAGCCACTTAGTACCTATGATTTAGTGATTGGTGCTAAAGTCCACACTTTGCTCCTCTTAAATTAAGTCAACTCCTTATTAATAGCAAGAACCCAACTTTCATAATTAAGGGCCTTTTTAACTGTTTTAGGTTCAACATGAGAAAAGAAAGTAAGATGAGATCTAGTGATTACCCTTTATTGAACGTCACCTAAAATTTAATTTGATGTATGGATCTTCTTAAATTTCTAATGTTTTGGGACTTCCTCATCCTTTTTATTTCCTTCACTTGGTTTAATTGTGTTCTCGTGAAAATTTTTTTTATAATCACTATTGTTTCATTTAAGGTCTAATATCTCTAGTTCTTTGGATATGCCAACATCATCATCTTCAAGATCTTTATTAAAGCTAATAGGGCTAGATTCATCAAAGACAAAATATATAGATTCTTCAATAGTAAGGCTTTTCCTATTCAACACCACACAGACTGTCCTAGTTAATGAATAGTCAAGAAAATTTCCCCTATCTATTGTGGAAACAAAATTTCCCAAGTTGTCTTTATTGTTCAAGATATATCATTTAAATCCAAAAACTTTAAAGTAATTTATTTTTAGCTTCTTCACATGCTAAAGTTCATAAGGGGTTTTTATCTACGGTTGGTTTTATGTGGACTCTATTTGAGATGTGACATATGGTGGTGATTGTCTCCACCTAAAAATACATAAGAAGATCATTCTCATTTATCATAGTTCTAGCTATTTCTTGTAAGGTCTTAATTTTCCTTTCAATAACTACATTTTTATAAGGGTTCTTGGTGAAGAAAAATTGTGAGAAATATTGTTATCCTCATAAAAAATTTTAAAACTTTCATTTTCAAATTTCTTACCATGGTCACTCCTAATAAAAGCAATATAAAGTTCCTTTTCATTTTGAACTTTTTTAAACACCTCAAAGCATTCATCGTTATTCACTAAGAATAAGACCCAAGAAAATATACTAAAATCGACCATGCTAAAACATAAAATTTACTAATTAAACTAGCAACCTTAGTTGGTTCATGTAAATCGATACAAAGTAATTGTAAAAGTATATTGAAAGTTGCCAATTTTTTTTCTTTTGAATTAGCTTTTGGTTTGTTTTCCAATTTGGCAGGCTCACAAATCTTGTTTTTATCAAATTTGACCTTTGGGAGCCCATTTACAAGTTGTTTAGAGTTGGGATTAGAAATGAGGTCTATGCTTGTGTGTCCAAGTCTCCTATGTCAAATCCATTTATCTTCACTAATAAACATTAGACACTTCATATCTTAGCTTAAGAAATCGTCAAGATCAATTGTATATATATTTCCTTATTTATTTTCCAAAAATGCAATACTATTGTTATCTACTCTATATACAATGCATGCTCTCCCTTTAGATCATACTTTATAGCTTTTGTCATATAGCTGGCTCACATTTAACAATTTATGCTTCAATCCATCAACTAAAATTACATTATCAATAATAATGTGATCTTCTTTATCAAAATTGGCAATACCAATTATCTTATCCTTAGCATTATCTTGAAATGTGACGAATCCTCCATCTTTGTCTCTAAGATTTGAGAATTAGGATGCATCCTGCTCATATGCCTTAAATGCCCATTGTCCATGTACCATTTATCACTATTTTTTTATAGACCTACAAAATTACCCAGATATGTTTTAGGAGCCTAAATGAACTTTTGTCCTTGGTTGTTAGTCTCCTTCTTCTTTTCAAACCACTTGCTTAAGGGTTTACTCATTACCTTTCGTTTTGAAAATTATAAGTGCCCATATTTACCAAAAAACATGTCATATGCATTAATATTATGGAGATGACCTTTATATCTATGATGTATGAACGTATTCCTTGTTCTTCTATATACATATAAGTCACGGAAACTTCTTCTTTATGCAAATGAGTTGAATGTTCTCTTTGGATAATGAAAAGTGCTATTATAATTATATGTACGAGACATGTTTCTTTCATTATAATTTGTATGTGAACTATAAACATGCGTCATGGAATTATACTTAGTATTGGGCCTAAAGCGGTATTAGTGAGATTGTATGTTATGATGTGTTTTTGTATAAAAGTTATGCCTATTATTTCATTGAGAGTGTTGAATTCTAGGCCTAAATTGTGAATGATACATGAAAGCATAAGGTTTCTTTTCTCTAAACGTGAGTTGTGGTGGATGTATAACATGAGCTCTAACAAACTATTGGAACCTTACACGAGATCCTTCTTTGTATAATTACCAATATGATCTATTACGGTTTCCATTAAATCACCTAACTCTCATTAATCCGATTTAATCATTTTTCATTCAGTTCAGCCTCTTAGTTTATTACTGAATTATGTAATAACGTAATTAAATCATGAAATTCATCTAAATAACACAATAAACTAAATTATCGTTAAATCAAAGTAAAGTCCCAAAGGAGAGTTTATAACATCATCAATATTCCAAATCCTATTATCATACTATCCATCTCAATTCTATACATTAATAAAATCGAAACGAAAAGGAAATATAACTTGGAATAGACGATGGAAGGTAGTGACGTCGGAAAACCTCCTCATCTAGGAAGCATGTTAAGTCAGCTTCGTCTTCCTCTTCTTCCTCTTCCTTCTTCTCTTTCTCTCTCTCGGTATTCTCACTGTAGGGTTTCAATGGTAGCTGATTGGAAGATCCTTTTCTTTTCCTCTTTTTGTTCTTTTTATCCTTTTTTGTGTTTTAGGTAACCCTAGGTATTTTTGGGACCCAAAAGGTCCAAAAAATCCCTCGAAATAGAGCATCTACATGTCTACCCACAGCAGGCCACGACTGTGGCCTTCCTTAAGCTTCTGGCACGATCGTGGCATCTAGGACGTGATCGTGGGCCAAACCTAGAGCTTTTGTCATGATCGTGGCCTGATAACCCCGAAATAGACCGTTGTTTCGGACCGAATGTCTCCAAAACTCCTCTGTTCTTTGCTGTTGATCCTAAAATACTAACAAATACATCAAGGTGCCTCAAAAACATAATATTTAAGCTCAAAAGCTTGTACTAACACATAAAACACTTAAAAAACAAATAAATCACAAACTAACACAATTTTAGCCTAAAAATATAATAAAAGAATGAATTAAATGCTAAACATATATGAAACTATACCATAAAACACGACGAAATTTACATTTATCAGTCTCTTGTTTTTGGGTGTTCTCAGTATGAAGGAAAATGGATTTGACAAATTTGACTAACTCCAATTCATCAACATCCCACTTATGACGGGGAAATTAGTTCTCCCTATAAGAGCTACTTCCAATATATCTCCTAAGATTTCTTCAAAAATTAAATTTTCACATTTATGCACCCATCAGACAATGGCTAACTTTCCATTAATTTCTTCCTTTTTCATGTGTATGTAAAATATCTTGGCTAGCTCTTTGCATACTGTCTCATATAATTTCAGAAAATTTTTCCAACCAATGTCAACAAAATAAGGAAAGATGGGTATACCTATGTCATCAAACATTATAGGAGGCAAGATCTGCCTAACAACCACCTTTCTTTTCTTGTACTGTGTTTTATAGCAGATTTTAACTTCCATTGATTCAAACATTTTTGTGGTATTGATGTCTTTCCTTGTTTGTGTGCAGCTATCTTTATTCTTTGTCCCTTTTTCTTTGGGAAATATCTCTTCTTGAGGGAGCTCTTTTCTATCAATAGGTCCTTAATAGTATCTTTAGTTATAGGCGCTTTGCCTTTCTTTATTTCTTTCCTTTTTCTTTATTTGGTTCTTCTTCCTCTTTTTTTCCAGCACTATGATTTCTTTTTGTTCAGAACTTTAGTCAGCTTGTTTTACAAGATTTCCTTTGGTCTGTGGTCGTCTAATCAACCGAGTAGATTCTTTATCTAAATCACTTTTATTTTTAATCAAGTGCACTTCAACCACTTTCTTCTTTTTGGGACCAGGTTTAGGATTTGCGGAATTTTTTGGAGTAGGAATGGGTAGGAAGAGAATAGGTATATGGAATCTTGCTTTTTTCAGTAACTCCCCCTTACTGAAAGTCTCTTATTCTTCTTTCCTTTCTTTTTTCTTTTCTTCCTTCTTTCTTTTCTTCTCCCTTTTCTTTTCCTTTTTCTTCTTCTTCTTTAATTAAGAAACATATTGTTTTTCGATTGTTTCTTCTTTGTCATCTGAAGAGGAATCAGGATAATCTAGAGACAGCATAGCAACAATATTCCTTTTCCTATCTTCTGTGGTCTCCTAATTGGGTATTTTTGAAGTTTGGAGCCTTGAGGAGATAGAAACAGATTCAACCGTAGTGTTTAAAGAGCCTACCATAGGAGAAAAAGATGAGGAATCAGAAGCAAAGGTTTGTTCATGATAAGGTGTTTCCCTATAGTTAGAAGTTGAAGCCAAAAATTTCTTCTATGAGAAATTACTCCTATCGAACTTTTTAGTCTCAAATTTTGCTGCCATTGCTTCTATCACGAACATAATTTAGCTCCCACTATTTCACGTGAATAGTACTAGTATGTATAAATAGTACCTGTATATATGAATAGTACCATATGTGTATATATGAGTAGTACCATACACGTGAATAGTCTTGTATACTTGAATTACAGTAACTGCACAGTTTAATGCAAAAATAAATACATGAATAGTTGTCACATTTTATGGTTACTGTTCACCAACTTTCACTGTGCTCACCCAAACTCCAAATGGATTATGCCAAAAAATTCATCATAATTTTCTCACCTCGTTTTAATACCACTTATTGTAAAAATCGACTGAATTAGAGCAAGTTTGTAGCTAAATAGGAGTGAAGGAATAATGAACAGACACACAAATTTTATGTGGGAAACTCTTAAATCAAGGTAAAAATCAAGGACAATGATAGAAGAATATTACTACTAAGAAATTGGAGAAATACAAGGGAAAAAACTAAGCCTACAAAAATACACAACATATTTTTGTCTCTCTTCTTTATCTCCCCTCACGTCTCTCTTTTTGTCCTGCCATCGAGATTTCTCTTTGTTTATCTCCTACCTGTAAATAAGGAGGAGAAGTGGGTAGGCATAAAAAAAAGTGTTTACCATTTTTGTCAAGATTCTCATTATAAACAGTAACCTAACACCCACACCCATCTTAAGTTTCTACTTAAATGTTCTTTACACGTGAGCATAATATAGAATCAAACAAAAGCACTACAATTGTTCAGGAATCCTACGACTTCCTCTAAACAAAATTCATGGGAAAAAAATTGCAAACCTTACAAGATAAACTAACATACCTGTAATTTTAAGGGTATATAAAAACACTCGACAAAATGTGTTCCAGTTGATATTCTCCAATTTACTTTCACGTCACTTCAACTTTCATTTTTTCCACACAAAATAGAATATTACAAAGAAAAAATGAAGGTCCCTTTTTCTCATTACATCCAGCACTGTAAAGCCTTGTCTATGATCTCTCTAATGCAATATCCATCAATAAGGAAATTAAATACTTGATTAATGTATGTCATTCACCAAAATTTCAACAGCTTTCACTTTCTTAACCTTGCAAACATCAATATCAATCAAAGCTTTATAGGAGTGAACATTAGCAGCAATACCTTTTTCATTCATTTCATTAAATAACATAAATGTCATTCTCAAGTTTCTAGCCTTGCAGTTCCAGCAAATAATTGAAGTATAACATGAATATCTGGTTCTGATTCCTTTCATGTGTTTTGAGCAAATTTCACATTACATCCATTTGCTTCCAAATGCTGCTTATTGCCTAAACCTTACAACGTACGTAAAATGCATGAGCATATCATGCAAAAAAAAATTGTTCCTATTGAATACTACGCCTTAAAAAATCATAAACAAAAATGAAAAATAAAAGCTTCAAATATCATAGCATTGAATCCTATAAACAAATAAAAGCTTCAAATATCATAGCATTGAATCCTATAAACATGCATTTGAATTGGATTTTTTGGCAAATGAAGAGTTGGACATCAATTTTATTTGCAAGTAAATTCAACACACTTTATCCAAAAGAATACTCACATAGTTTTCAATTGGATTAAAACCTAAAGAATAAATAACAAATAAAAAGAATAAAAAAAGATAAATTCCAAAAAAATGAAGAAGAAACAACTCTCCTAACTAATTTGATCCAATTTTTAAAGATTTTAAAAAATTAATCGCTTGCATCTTAATCGAGCAATTCAAAGCTTTAAAGATTTATACATATAACTAGACTGGTGGTTTGTTCTTAATTAATCCGGTTAAACTAATCAGTATGATATAATTTTAAATTCATTGCATAGAAAATGACATATGGATCACAAAAATATATTTAAAAATGTATTTTCTTTGTAGAGAACATGGAACTTTCTTGAAAAGGATTTTATTAATTATTTTAGTAGGTTACAAATTTATTGTGTAAAAAATAAAATTAGTAAGGGGATGATCACAAAAGGCATAAAATGATGACCAAGAATTATGAAAATTGTCTTATTATTAAAGCTGTTAGGTATGAAACTATACTACAATAAAGTTGGCTTTTGGCTATGAAAAACATTGCTAATTGTCTTTAAAAACATTACCTATAGTTATTTATTACATTCCCATTTCGTTGAACAAAACGTCATCAAATCCCCATAGTTGAAAACTATAGGAGACATTTTCAAAAATCATAGACAAACATTAGCTACGAAAAATTTTCACCGTTAAAGCATTAACAAAGCTTTACTAAAAATCAAATCTTGGTGGGAAAAAAATTTGGCACCAAATGACTGACAACGAAAATAAAATGTAGCCAATAGTTTTAGCTACGTTTTTATCTTTATAGCTAAATACTATTATCTACATTTTTCATAATGTAGCTAAATATAATGTGGCCAAATATTTTTAACTATATTTTTCTTAACTTAGCTAAATATTATTGGCTACGTTTTATGTAATGTAACCAAATGTTTTTAGCTATGTTTTTAAAAATGTGGTCAAATGTTTTAGCTACATTTTTCATAATGTAGCCAAATGTTATTTGCTACGTTTTTCACAATATAGTCAAATGTTATTTGCTATGTTTTTAATAATGTTATGATATGTTATTTTTACATTTTTAATCTGTAATATTGAACAATATGTTTTGTACATAATAAATCGATATATTTTATTGTGAATTTATTTTAAAATTAAATCGTATAAAATGTTATTAATTTAAAATATCAAGCATTGTACATATAAAGTAAAATTATTTAAATATCATAAATTATACTAATAGAAAGAATTTAACATTAAAGGATGATCACTTCATGTTATACAAGATATTAATGATAACTTTTACAATTCTTCTAGACAAAACAATAAATAAATAGATCAATTTATAAATTATAAATACTCAAATATAAAAATATTGGAGCATAACTCGAACAACTACATAGTTTTTTCCATGTTGATAAACCTGTAATCATCTAAAAAGCTTAAAATCAATTAAAAATATTATGAGTATTGATACAATTAGTATTTGGTTCTAATTAAAACAAACATCACATAATTTTACCATTCACAACATAATCACTTATCAGTTGCATTTTCATCCATTCTACATTCTGAGGAAAAAGTATTAAATTTAAATTATGGTACATAGAGGAATAAAAAGGAAAAAGGTATAAGTGATAAAAAAATTATAGTACATAGAAATAATACCCTTTATTTTTCTCTTTCTACCATAATCTGAGCTAAGCAATCTTTTGAATAACATATCATATTTTTTTCTAATTTTGCTCCAGTTTCTTTTCCCCTAATTACTTCAAGTTGTAATGCAGCCTTAAGCTTGTTGTTTTCCCCTTAAAAGTGTTCGATGATTGTTTTATATGAGGAGGTTAAAACATTTAGCTTAGGGTCATAGGCCTTTCACATAGCCAAAACATGTACCAAAAACTATATCATAATTGTCTTTTGAACTGAGCTCATTCTCTTCAGACATAGCTTTCTCTAATAACTCTTGATATTATTTTAAAATTAAAAATTAATATTAATCAAAATATTACTACTTACTACTACTACATTAATAAATGAACAAAAATATTGAACAAATCATTTATACTTATATAGTTTTTTTCTGCTTCTTTTGACACCCATCCTTTACTTTTCTTATACTCTTGTACATGTAGTTCCTTCTTACTCTATCTTATGAAAAAAAGGAACAATAAATAATGTAGTGTTTATTGATATAAATATAACTTGCAAACAAAGATTTTACATATTCATTTAAGACAACTGTAAATGACTTGGACCTTTTATTATGAGGCGTTTTCATGTTTTATCTACTGACCTTTGCCTTCTCATAATTTTCCTAAATCAAGAGATAAAGATAACGTAATCATTAAATCATTTAACAAGATTAATGGAAGTAAATGTGAAGGCAAAGAAAACAAACTTGAAATCTTAGTTCAACCCAATAATCACACAAACTATTCCAATTTTATTCAGACATTTGTTCAAGAATATGTCTTCGTGTCTCCGCATCAAAAGGAAAATATTTATAATACTTATGCAACTTGAAATATAGATCCCTGATCCTTTGTTTCAATAATGAAGTAGCACAGTTTGAAACATATGGGTTCTCAACATCCACAATATTCGATTTCAACTATGAACATTAGGTAGAAGTATAATAATCTTAAAATCATTGAAACAATATTGCATATAGTTAAATATTTTGAAATTTTACCATAACTTTATCCAAAAAATTTTCAAGCAAGTTGTTTTCCTTCAAGTCCTTAAAATGTTTCAGACAAGGTAATATGTTCTTATAGTAATCCCTAGCTCACATAACAATTTCGTAGATTGGACCATGTCTACAAGACAACCTTGCTGAGCATCAATTTTTATTGATAACTTACAATTTATTACAACATTCATTCATTGCAATTCACAATCTCTAATTTTACCGCTACTTCTTTTTCTAAAATTAGCATTAGAAGCTGACAACAAATCAATAATGATAAGAAAATATTAGTACATATAAAAGCATAAGTCTATTAGAAAGTGTTAAAGAATAACAAACCTGCACTAATTGCTTTATTATTGTTTGAGGCATAAGAAGTTGTGTATAACTTGAAGGTAGAGTGCTATTATTACTTGCAATATACTGGAACAAGCTTTATTTCCTATATCTAAAAATAATATGATAAGAAAAAGATATCTGTGCTCGATGGTTGATAAGCTGTTGGTTGGTATTTAGGGCTTCCTTTAACTTTTCCCAACGAGGTTGAGAACCATCACAGAAAGTCACCTATCTCTGTAGTGTAGGAGACAAGAATTGGATAATAGGGGTGGCGCCCTTGGACTCCCAAAAAAGGCTTTGACCTGCTGGCTATTAGAAAGTATTTTTTTTACCACGAAGTGAATAAAGTTGGGGAGAGATCACTTGAAGGTATAGAAATTTTAAACCTGTATGACTAATTTCTTTTTTTTTAAGGTAGCATGCTGTTATTGGCTAGGAATTGAATTTATGGCCCTAACTGTTAATCTAGCTGAAGTTACATATCCCTTTGTTTTACAATTTTGATAGTTGTCACCTTTTTTCCTTTGTTTGTACTAGGTTCCATGTTGGATAATTGTAAGAAAAATACATAAATGTTACTAACATTATGTTTAAGACAATATAAAGAGCACTTTCATAATACATTCAATCATCATAATTAAGATACATTCAATCATCATAATAAAGATATATTCAATCGTCAACATTAATCGCATTAACAACATCCAATCATCAACATTTTGCATATTAACAAGGAACATTTTCATGATACATTCAATCATCATAATCAAGATACATTCAACCATCAACATTAATCGCATTATCAACATTTAATCATCAATATTACGCACATTAATAATATAAATGTTATAAATATTACATTTGAGACAATAGAAAGAGCACTTTCATGATGCATTTAATCATCATAATCAAGATACATTTAATCATCAACATTACACACATTAATAACATAAATGTTACAAATATTACGTTTAAGATAATAGAAAGAGCACTTTCATGATACATTCAATCATCATAATCAAGATACATTCAATCATCTACATTAATCACATTAACAACATTCAGTTATCAACATTATGTATATTAATGATATAAATGTTACCGATATTACATTTATGACAATAGAAAGATCATTTTCATGATACATTCAATCATCATAATCAAAATAGATTCAATCAGCAACATTAATCAATTAACAACATTCAGTTATCAACATTATGCATATTAACAATATAAATGTTACCAATATTATGTTTGTGACAGTAGAAAGACCATTTTCATGATACATTTAATCTTTGTAAGCAAGATACAATCAATCATCAACATTAATTGCATTAATAGCATTCAATCATCAACATTATGCACATTAACAATATAAATGTTACCAACATTACTTCTGATACAATAGAAAGAGGACTTTTATGATACATTCAATCATTATAATTAAGATAGATTCAATCATCAATATTAATCACATTAACAACATAAATGTTACCAACATTATAATAAGACAATAGAAAGAGCACTTTTGTGATACCCTTAATCATCATTAAGATCTTCGAAATCACAATAATTGATTGCATTATGATTCGACTCTTCATTTCTATTATATTTTACCAAAGTGTCATCATTGTCATATGATGCATCCTGAATTTCTTTCTATGACAAGATTGCCTTATAGTTCAGTTGCTTATAGTATATTAAGATCAACATCTCTCCTATAGAATGATAATATATCCTTATTGTCTATTTCGAAAGCTACATCATTCATCTGCAGTAAATCTCTCGATATACTTCATCACCATCTTCATGCATTAGACCATCTTCCCTTTCAAAAAGATTTCAGTGTTGAAACTTTTGCATAACTTTCCAATTGCTACCTAATACAATGTCATTAAGGTAGAATAATTGCTTTACTTGACTTGCAAGCTTGTGTTACTAACACTGATGCTAGTAATATTATCATTCACTTTTATATTAATCCTTTTTTCACCAAGATTAAATCATTTACACTTAAATAGAACAACCTTTTTATCCTTGATGTGATGCAACTTTATTATTTTAGAGATAATACTGTAAAAGTTAATAAATTCATCCTCATGTTGCCCCTCAACAACAACCCCACAATTTTGACTTCTAAGTCGACTGTCACAATCTTTTATGTAAAATATAATTCCATTAACAATGCAACCTATATTTTTTTCCACACATATAAGGCCCATATGCCTAAAGCATATAATGTCATTGTTCATATATAAATTGACTTCCTCACAATTGTTTAAAGTACACCAACGGCCAATTTCAAGTTCATATGTATTTAACTCCAAATATTTTCTTGTTCCAAATGGCCTTACTTTTTATGAGAAAACTGACAAGTCATCATCTTGATCAAAATCAAAGTTACGTGCTTCTCTATCAATAGAGCCTTCAAGTCGAGCTCTATTGCATATGTAGAACTTAAGAGAGCCTAAAAACCTAAAAATAAAATATAAACATTGGCATTGTTACTAAATAATAACTAAAAGAAAAATGTGGAAGTGAATATAAATTACCTTTTAATTAGGAACATCCATGAAAATTGAACTGGTCCATAAAGTTTTGCCTCATATGGTAAGTGAATAGCTAAATGCACCATAAGATCGAAGAATGATGGCGGGAAAACTAGTTCAAGCTTACATGGAATCAAAGCCATGTAATTTTCCATTTTTTCCGTTTTTTTCAAGTTCTTCTAGTTTTGTGTCTTACAATATAATTACTTAAAAAAATCATCCAATTGTGCTAAAGTTACAGACACATCCTTTGGCAAACAGCTATATATTTCAAAAAAAAGTAATCATTATAGAAGTACATGACAATACGGCTTTTCAATCCAGAAGCTTTTCCCTCGTTAGCATTGACATAACTAGCTATATTAGATGCATATCCATTAGGAAACCTAATTGATTTTAAAAATGGACAAAAATTTTGTTTCTCCTTTTTTAACATATTGTAACATATAGGTCGAATCATGTATGACCCATCATCTCTCCTTTTTAAATGTAAATATTTTCTTATATTTATATCTTTCAAGTCCAATCTAGCTCTAATTGCGTCTTTCAATTTGCCATCAATCCCTATCAAAGTACCTAAAATATTCTCACAATTTTTTGTTTCAATATGCATGGCATCAAGATTAAGCCTCAATAGCAAATCCTCCCAATATAACAAATTGAAAAATATGTTTTTTTTTTATTCCAATTAAGATTAAGAAAAGTTTGCTTTCACTTTATATTATTTAGGTATTTTCTTGGTGTAAACTCATGCAAATGTGATAGCTGAAAAGCACATCATCATCTAAGAAGGGCAAAAGAGCTTCACTATTTTCTACTTTGCCATTAAACAATTTACTTCTTCACCATTTATGCCTATGTTTCAAGTAACAAAGACAACCCATATAACACATTTTACTTTGTAGCCTCATTAAATAAGTTTGATGATTACATAAGGACAAGCCATATAACATTTAGTACTCTATCCAAACAAATTATCATAAGCTTGAAAATAATTTATAGCTAACAAAATAGTCATATGCATTCTAAATTTTTCACCTTCAACAATAGCAAAATTTTCTAATCCTACCTCCTAGAGATGTTTTAAATCATCAATTAATACTTGCATGTATACATCAATATCCTTACTAGGAGCAGTAAGTCCTGTAATAAATAAAGGTAATAACAAAAAAGGCTCCTTTATACACTTGCATGGGGTAAATTGTATGGCAAAATAATTACTATCCACATGTTGTAATAAGTACTCATACTACCATATGAATTAAATCCATCAGAGGTTAAACGGAGTTGAACATTATGACAATCCTCTACAAACCATGGAAACTTCCTATAAAAATCTTTCCATTCCTTTAAGTCTGTTAGATGATGCGTAATGTTATCATCAATGCATTTCTTTTTATATCACCTTATATCTATGACTATTTTTGTGACATAAAAAGTCGTTCTAGTCATAGTTTAATAGGGAATTATGTCAAGATTTTATGGGATATATTTTTTCCTTTTACATCATCCACTTTCCACCTTGATGTACCATAAATAGGACATTCTCTAAGATCTATAATGTCATTCTAAAAGATAGAATAATCATAGTTATAAGCATCTATTAATATATATCCTAATCTAAGGTCCCTTAATAATTTTTTTCTTCGTAGTAAAATTTAAGCAATTTCTAACCAATCAGTAATGCATCATTAAGTAACTCAATCAACATGTAAAAGATTTTTTACTTCACCTATTATATACCTTCAAGTGCAACAACTTGATAACAAAGGATAGTTATAAGAAATTAGGGCACCCCCAATATAATTCTTCTTGAGCAACTTTCAATAACTTCTCAAAATTATCTTCTGTAAATTTAGCAAATGTATTAGGAAAAGTATTATTATTCATAGTCTCTATATAATTCTCTATATCCTTTCACATTTCTCCAATTGCATAATCTATGTCGTCATTAATATCACTATCATCCACATCATTGTTGTTATCACATAATAACTTGTATCAACATTTCTAGCATTACTTATTTTAGAACGTTCACCATAATAAAATCATTGACTATAAAATTTATCTATACCTCGAATTAGGAAATGTCTATATACCACATCTTGAATTTTAATGTTGAAATTTAAGCAGTCTATACATGGACAATGAATTTCACATTGTAAATCCATTTGGTCTTTTACAAATTTCATGAAAGTCTTCACTCCTTCTCATTATTGACTAAAGAATGTAACTATAAAACTTAACCTAAGTTACTAAATTACTAAATGCAGTTAAAGTTGTAAATAACATAATGGTAAATCAAAATTGACAAACCAAGTTTGAATTATACTAAAGATCAGACCGATATGTGCTTAATTTTTTATACATTTAATCCAAGACACTTAGTGATTAATGCTTTAAAATGCTTAAGACACTCATTTTAGTTTATATTTGATTTTAGGTACAATTTGAAAGTGAAAGAGCTAAAGTGAGTCAAAAGCACAATATTTGGGTCATTTTCTTAAGATTCACACTCACTTGTCTTGATGGAACAAAAAGGAGAAGGATTAGAGTAAGAAAAGACAAGAAATTGCCAAAAGAATTGAAGAAGCATGTTGTCACAACCATAAGATGTGTCTCACAACCATAAGATGTGTCTCACAACCATTAGTCATGCTCATGACGCACTGTCATTATCATGGACGTGACATATGAAGTCACACCCATGACTTTCACACCTAGCACTCAAAAACCCTACTTTTTAAGGAAGAATACAGTTTGTGATCTCTATCCTATACAATATATGCATATACTGGTGCTTTTATTTACCTTTACCTAAACGGACACTAAAAGCTATATACAAAATGTTAAGGAATTTCTTATAGTGTGGAACAAATAGTCACATACAAATGCCAAAGGTCAAATAGTCCATAACATGTCTACCTGAGTAGTTTGGAGGCCTTGGTATCACAATCGTTAAGGTAATGAGTAAGGTAATATTGTTCAAAAGTTTATGGAAGCTCTATAATAACAAAGAGGACCTATGGGCTGAATGGATTCACTTGTATCTCCTAAAAGAGGAGAGTATATGGAATATCATAATCAATACTAGCATATCTTGGACCCTACAAAAATACTACACATTAAAGACTAGATGCAAACCTTAATCAAACACAAAATTGGTAATAAGAAAAGCACTTTCTTTTCATTTGATTATTGGCATGTGTTGGAAACTTTATACAAGTTAAGGAATCAACAATCTTTTTCAAACACTCATCCCCCTAAGACTAAAGCCTATGGCCTACTTAAAGATAATGCGTGGTCTTGGCCTTTCCATTCCAATAGGGGAACTAGTAAGATCGTCTAACAATTTACCTTGTTATCCTCTTAATGACATGCCCCTATCCAATAATGGCTAAGCGACTTGCCCGACACTCCACGGTGGCTCTCCAGTTGATATCCGAGTTAGATAGAAAGTTCCTATGAAGCTAAGGCTATTGCCCTTGTTAAGGAAAAGCTTCAACTTAACAATAAGAAATGTAAACAATGGAGTTTTGCTTTTTAGTTTATTAAAACTTTAGGCTGCACAGCGGCTGCACTTTGACATCCCAAAATTTTCAAAGTCCCTGTAAAAAGTTAAAAAACACTTATATTATCACATCAATTTCTCAACTCCAAATTATGGACTTCAAATCCACTCACATGTAGTCTCAAATAGTTACATCAATAAACCTTGAAAAGCTAAAACAAAAGCATGCATTCCACTTAAAATCCTTTATATACAACCATTCTTTACACAAATGTACATTCCAAAACATGTTCAAGGATATGCAATAGTTCTCAAAAATATGTACAAGGAAAAAATGCCTATCCAGTAGCACGCGACAAAGTTGACTACTCACAACGTGGAGTCCTTACTACTGAAGCCCCTGAGTGTTCACCTAGGAGGTTTTATTTAAAAAAACATAAAATAAAGGGTTAGCTAAACGAGCTCAGTGAGTGTTATTGGTTTCCAATAAAAACATTTATATAAATGTTAACCTCCATAAAAGAAAACAATTTCTTTTCTTTTTAAGTAATAATCAATGTTCTTACAAAACACATTCTTTTTTTTTCATATGATCAATGTATATGTAAAAAAAACATATATATTTTTCTAAGAAGTTGCTCTTTTCTTGTAAAGTAAGCAGCGATAACAATCAATACTTTTATGAATTCTTTTAAAACATAGCCTATCACTAATTTTCTTTGCCATATGGTTCCCTTAGGTGAAAGGTCAGGAAGTTAGTTCTGCATCATTTACCCATGCATGGTTAACCTCTATATACCAATTGTTATGAAATTAGTTCTGCATCGCTTACCTATAATGATGCTAGCACTATAAATAAATCAGTAGTTAAAGAGCTGGTTCTACATTGCTTACCTGTAATAGTACTAGCACAATATATACTCCACACTTGCAAAGGGTGACTCATAGGACATACTAACAGACACAGCATCACACATATTAGTGACAGATGCCCCTTAAACACCACCATGCACGTTAGGACATATTTTGATCAATATAATCATATGAATAAAGACCTAACGGTGTACCATAAGTCAAACCACAATTAATACATGAGTGCATCTCATTTCAATACCAATTAAAAACATATTCAAAATCCATTTCTATGCCAATTTAAAGCATATGCAAATTTCAATTCA
>JANZXR010007716.1:0-16643 GCA_027575705.1 Erythroxylum echinodendron
CCGTGAGAGCGCGAGGCCCGAGAGGCCGAGGCTCAAAGCGGACAATATCTACAAGTGGGTGGTCTGGGCTGTTACAAACTTGATGCATACAACTGGCTGGCAATAGGGAGCCAGGTCAAACAACTAATTGATCCTAATTTTTTAGACATATTATAACAATTTTGAGATTTAAGCAAATGAAAGCATTTTCAGTGTAGCCAATAAAAGATGTTAGAAAATATTTTTAACAGGTGTTGTCATACGTATGACAAAGTCTAGATGTAAAAGATTACAAAATTACTACAGGTCAAATACAACATAGGTACTTATATAAATTGTGTGGTTCTTTCAAGTTAAGGAATCATAGGAAGGAGTATATCATGCTTTCATAAAACACTAGCTATGATAACATCAGCAGACAAATAAGCCCTAAGTGTTTCTTGCAGAAAGATTCCAAAGAAGTAATGGAGAAGCGAATTCTTTCCACGTAAAGAAAAAACTCCATAATAATTTTTTATAGTCCTAATTTGAGTTATAGGCAAATTAATACCTCTTTTAATTAATAGATTTTGTATGGTCCAAATACATAAGTTTTATTGTAGATTCCAATAAACGATACTTGACCAACAAAACTTTATGAGGAGCCTTTATGTTACAAGCTTAGATGCCTTCACTAGGTATATGCCATTATAGAAAGAAAAAAGTAAAGTTGCAGACTGGATTTAAGTACCTTGAGTTCTATATTAAATTTTCGAGGAAGTGCCCATTGTAACTCTTCACTGTGGATAGTAATTGGTATCCTATGAAGAGATATTAAAACAAATATATTAGCTGGCCAGGATAAGAACCTTCAAAATGGAAACTCCCAGAAACGACATTCCCCAACTTACATGCTTTACATCTTATTCAAGGGTCATAATCAACCCCACTTTCAATCTTAGCAAGAACAAGTTTCATAGCAGCAATTGCGTTATCTTATAAAACAATAAGGTTCGTAGCCTAGTACAGACTATCAAAAGAAAAGCTCAACAAGGTAACTTATACATGTAAAAAATTTTATAACTCATAAGGAAATAATCCTCAAGTCAGTTAAAAGGATTTAAGCTAAGCATTTGTTCGTTATCTCCTATTTTTTTGCCTATTCCTGAATGTTTGATTCTGTTTTAATATCCAGCTACTTTTGTGTGTTTAAATTCTTGAACTTGGATATCTTTTCCCCGAACTTGGATTTAAAAGGCATATGCATATAGGTCAATGTTGTTGTATACTCTCGCAGGTGCATTCAACATAATGCAATACAATGATCCACTCATTTTATCGCATCTAACTCATTTTATATATTATGTTGTCTGAATTTGGGGTGTTTTTCAATTGTCACTGTCTTCTTTGTTTTTGTTTTTCTATTACTTTGCTTGACGTGGGGGAATGATTTAGATGAAGCTTCCCTTACGTTGCTTCTTGTTGGTTTTATAACACCATATATAAATGGACATATGTATGACATATTTGTTATATTTTGATTTTCACAATCTAAAAACTTCTCCTAATTTTATTCTTTAGACATGAATGATGAAGGTAATCAAATGAATAATCAAAAACGAAAATTGATTCGTATACATGAATTAGCGCTTGTTCATGTTACTTGTCTTGTGATCTATTAGTGGGTGTTACGTAAGAGACGTGGGAAAGACAAACTTCAAATGCTTACACCATCGGAGAGATCGCAATCAAGGGAGAGTGTCATGCGAAGAATTATATTTCATTCCTCTGGAAGAAATATAATTATAATGCAGCCTAAACCATTTCTCGAATTATATGATATATTAGCTAGAAAAGGTGTGCTTCGACCCACTATAAATGTAATTGTTGAAGAATAAGGTCGTGAAGTTTTTATACATGTTAGGGCATAACGTTACCAATCGGGAGATTGCGTTCTTTTGGAGTCAATCTGGGGAAACTATAAGCCGTTATTTTCATGGCGTTTTGAAAGAAATTATACAACTAGAAGATATGTTCCTAAGATAACCAGACATAGTAGAAACCTCATCGGAAATATTGAGCAGTAGTAGATTCTATCCATTTTAAAGGTGATTTTCTTTTCTTAAGTGGGTATAATTATCTGAAACATACATAATATTTGAGAATAATATACTTCAATGTTAGGATTGTGTTGGTGCAATTAATTATACTCATATCCGTGTGAAAGTACCTGCTCGAGATGCTCCTAGATTTCGTGGGAGAAAGGATTATCTAACACAAAATGTGCTCTGTGCTTGTTCCTTTGATATGAAGTTCACGTATGTATTAGCTGGGTGGGAAGGAACAACATCCGATTCACGGATTACGAAAAGAGCACTAACCAGACAGTTCTCACTTAAAATTCCCCAATGTAAAAATAGCGCTCAATTCTTATTAACTAATAACCATCATAAATTACATTTGACATAATTTTCTTCATGATAGGAAAATACTATCTTATTGATGCTAGATTCATGTTGAGAAGTGAACTTATTACACCATATAGAGGGGAATGATATCACTTGAAAGAACATTCAGGGAATCCTCCACGAAATGCTCGTGAATTCAATCATCGACATTCATAATTGCAAAACATTATCGAAAGGGCATTTGGTGTGTTGAAAAAATGGTTCCCGATTATAGCATCCACCATAGAACCATCATATGGCATTCAGAGTCAAAAAAAAATATTATGGCTTCTGTCATTCTACACAATTTCTTAATTGGTGCAGATCTAGATGATCCATTTCTTAATGAAGAGTACGATGGAGGGAAAAATGATAATCAAGATGGGTATGAAAATGACGACGAAGATGATGCACACAGTTGAGAAATTATAAGAAATAACTTGGCTGCTCATATGTGGGCGGAATATACTTTAAGATAGATATTGCCGCATCGCAATAAATTTATGTTTTCCATTATTTTATATTGCTTTAAAAATATGTATTGACTATTTGTATCTAAATACGACACTATTTATTAGTGTTGTTAATGTTTTCAAATGCAATTATGTCTTTGTAATGCTTATTTATTATTCTGGCCTTTTATATTATTTGGAAATATTTCAAGCTTCAATATTGTGTATGCTTTTGATAAAAATTTCATATTTTGTATTTAAATTTCTAATATAGAAAATGCCACCCCGAAGAGAGCCATGCTTTTGGAATCAAGCTATAGATGATGCTTTGGTTGATGCATACTTGACCAGCATCAATAAGGCAATCATGTTGGTGCGGCTTTCACAACATATGCACTTGATACAATCAAATCTGAACTAAAGGAAAAATTTCCAGATAAAGGAATCGATAAGGAAAAAATTAAAAATCGAAACAAGATTATTAAGAACAAGTGGAGTAAGTGTTTTGATTTATTTTCTAATGGAGTTAGTGGATTTACATGGAGTCTGTTAACAAATATGTGGACAGCTGAACCAGAAGTGGATCCAGGTGAATTTGTTTACTATTTTGTTGGAAGAAAATATGATAAATTCTGCGATTTGGTTGATCCATTATGTTTTTTCATAACAAGCTAAACTAGAAGTTGCTGAGTAAAGACAGAAGTCTTTTCATAACTACGAAAAGATGGTAGAGATTTATGGATGCGATAGAGCAACTAGGGAGCATACTGAAACAACACAGGAGATCAGAAGGCGCACCATTTCTATCAATGGTGGGTTTTCCAACACCATGGATGAAAATAATGACTTTTGCACTTACAATGACTTAATAAATGAAGACAATATAACAATAGATGGTGATCGCATTGAATCTCCAATGGGAGTGCCAGCTCAGTCACAAAATGCAAATCTAGGAACTTCATGAAAAAGGAAATATAGGGCAGATGATGGTGAAGATGTAATCAAAGATGACTTTTAGAAAGTTACAGAAGCTATTATACAATCTACTTCACTGTTGATTAAATCGCTTCCCATTTCAGAAGAAGAACTTTATAGTCATTTGGTAGAGTTGGGATTAGAAGGATCAAAATTGTATGAAAGTTATCTTTTTCTTGTTTGTAGGCCTGATGAAGTCAGGGCATTACTTGGTACACCAATAAATATTCGAAAGAACATGTTGGAGTTTATGGTGTCTTCTTAGGAATAGAAGACAGATGTAATGTGTCGATGACATCGTATTAGGTCCTTTTTCCTTTGCTCATTGTGTACATTTAGTTAGATATTTTTGTCTAATTTGTAGATGAATGTATCACGAAGTCATGTAATTGAGGGAACTAAATGAAACTGAATTTTTGATCATAATATTTTATAATATTTTCAATGTAGATAAATGATGTCGTGCATGTTTTGATGCTGTTCTTTTTTGGTGTTACCCTTTATGTCAACTGTAATGGATAAATTGACTTTGGAGAATTTGTTCAATCAATGAGTATTTTTCATCCAAGAACAGATGAAGCTGTCAAAAAATACGTAAAAAAATTTTTAGTGATTGCAATAAGGTTGCTTGCTTCTCCGTGTTAGCATATATGAGGTTAAAATAACTAGTTTGCAAGGTTAGCCGCGAAGAAGCAATTGGAACCTTCTACTCTGATTAATATTTGAGCACCATTTAGTCTTTAACACTGAATGCATCTGAGGTCAGTAGTACATTCATCAACTACTTGTGGTTTCAACCATAAAGAGATTTTATTGATTATTCCTTCCAACCAAATGTTGTCATGCTTGGCCTGTCTCCATCTGATTATGTTCTTCGTACACTCTCAAATGTTCACACCAATGGGTTAGCTTTATTGTTGTTTTCTTTTTGAGTTATGATCGTTTATTGACAGGAATGCCAACTCTGAAAGTTATGGAACAACCATTTCTTGTAATTCATGTGTGATTAGACTGAGTGCTTTAGCCCTTGCAAGAAGAATTTATGGTCTAAATAGTGGTTTCATACCTCAGTCATTTTTCACTCGTGGTTGCTACTTCACCCTATCAAATACAAAAGATCCACTTTTCAAATATCTGATATACCCCATACCAGAGGATGGTGGCCTTGGAGTTCATACAATTGTGTCTTAGATGGACAAGTCAAATTCGACCCGGATGTGGAATGGATTGATGGTATAGCTGATATACGAAGCTTTCTGGATAAGTAATTTATCTTCTACCTGTTCTTTTGTATGTAGATCGTGTATGCTCCTTTTAGTGTAGAAATTGGACCAAATTAATGAACCCGACAGGACAGAATAACCATAATCTATTCTTACAATTTTATTCACTGTATTCAATTCTTACCCTGTTCCACGGTTCAGTTTAGCAACAGAAATTCTAGTTATCATCAATCTGTTATAGCCTCATCGCATTCGCAAGCTTTCTCAGAGACATTTCCACATGATCCTCTCAGACAATTACAGGGGCTTGATATCAGTAGAAGCTCTAATCTAGTTAAATCTGAAGGGCCTCCATTTCTGCTAGTGGAAGTAGCAGTGCTTGCACCGGAGGAAACCAAGGTGGTGCTGGTCCAAGTCAAAGAAGCACACCCCTACGCATTTCATGTCTTTGGGCCTCATAATGTTGCTTTTCCTAACTGGAGAGACATCATCAACTCTTAACTAGTTAGTGTTTAGATTACATCCCTTCTTCTTCTTTTTCTGTGTTTATTTTACTATTTATTGTCTTTACAGTAAAAGATTCCGTAGAGAAGTTGTGGGTGTCTCCTTAGATCCTATTAGGTTGTTCTTGTTGTCATTTTTTCCTGGGATAAATTTTTATGTCTCCATATAAGGGAATATGGAGTTTCAAGTGGTTGGATTTATTTTCTTCTTTAAATCCTTGGCATTTATGATATATGTTTATGCAATTGTACTGTTATTGACAAACTATTTGGACTGGAAGCTTCATACTGTATCTGCTTTTTTGGTTCTTGTTGGCCCTAGAGAAAAACTTGTGTAGTTTGATGTGCTAAACTGACGCAATCAATACATATTGCCTCTATTTGGTTAACTTCCTCTGGTGTAAAGAAAAAATTTTAGTGGAATAGATAATTACTGCTTTGTACATGCACTCGTGGAGCCAAATTACGGTATTATTTTCTGTATTTTATATGAAATGTTAAAAACATGCTGCAAGTTTTACAAGCAAGATCTTGCATATCTCCTAGATGAAATTTCATAAGATTAAGAATCTGTGATGCAAAGTGTTGTTTAAGTTTATGTGTGTCTTGAATTCTGGTTTCAAGTATCTTACTGCTTGGTTTGACTTTTAGTCAATCCAGCCCTAGATCCTATCTATAGCAAGTTATGCAAGTACTTTGAGATTATACAATTTAATTTTCTTATACTTTTTTCTGAATTAAATCATATTTTGTTTAAATTTGAATTTTATTAGTCAAATTTTATCTTCATTTATTGCTAATGTATTCGACTTTTACTGTGGACAAAGCATTCCTTAACTAAGGACATGACATTTCCTGAACCACTGTTATATCTTTTCTTTTAAGAAATTTATAATCCTGCTTTCCCTATTGAGTGCTTAGCTTTCTATTATGTTTGTGGTTATGCACTGTAACTGCAATTCATAATTTAGCTTCTTGGATTTTTTTACTTTTTCATATTGGGATTCAGGTTGTGGTAATTGTGGTGATGTTTCCAACATAGGAGGCACTCAAAGGTTAGCGCTGTCATGTTCCTGGACTTCAAGATATGAATGTTGTTTGATCTGATATCCTATTGTATCTCATAAGGATATTTTTGTCTGCAGAAAATTTATATCTCTATATTAAGGCTTATTTATCTTAATTACTTTGTAGTTGCATTAAGTGTATTCTGATAATTTTCTTTTGTTAACGTACTGATTCTTAGACTTGATTTGCACACTTCCATATTGGTGTTTTCAGTGAATATATTAGAATTGAAAATTTTCTGTGTTTCTTACACAGAAAATATTAATGAATCTTAATGCTTGTTATCTTTGCTTTGAGTTATGTTCATTTTGTTGGACTCTGCGTTAGAGCATTCATTTTTTTACAATCCTGTTATAATTGGTATGCTCCCTTGATCTATAATCCAATAATAAACTTTTTGCAGGGAAGGCTTAAAGTCATACAATAGTTCATTCAAGAGCTTGAAGATGATATACTACCAGCAGAAGCTGAGCGTAGGTATAGATTGGAGGATGTAATTGTTAGCTTAACATTGAATCTTTAAACCAATCTGTACTCAATAGTTTGGTCTTTTATTTTCCAGATATCAAGAATATAAATCGGAATACATCTCAACACAAAAATGGGTTTTCTTCGAGGCTCATAAAGATGAAGAATGGTATTTATCTTTTCTTAGTCAATATCTGTGTGCGCCAAGTTAGTCACTTTTTTGGTTTCACACATATGTGTGGCTTTTGTAGGTTGAGGGACAAATATCATCCAACAAATTTGATTGATGTCATAGACAGGTTTGCTTGACTATGATTTCAATTAAGGTATTACTTGAAATGAAATTATCTTAGTGAATTTGTTATATTTTGTGTGTGTAGTATCAATGATATTCTTTTGATAGAAACTTGTAAGACTTCTGTGACCTCTGAAGTCATTTTTTGAATTCGTTGCAGGAGGAATGAACTTTCGAGAAAAGTTGCAAAGGACTTTTTGCTTGATCTGCAGAGTGGAAACTTGGACTTGTGAGATTTGCTTTCATAGATTTGTATATTTGGGTAGGTGTTCAGTTTCGCAA
The DNA here is from genome assembly GCA_027575705.1 of Erythroxylum echinodendron. Taxonomy (NCBI): domain Eukaryota; kingdom Viridiplantae; phylum Streptophyta; class Magnoliopsida; order Malpighiales; family Erythroxylaceae; genus Erythroxylum; species Erythroxylum echinodendron. Next base: position 7,672 of record JANZXR010007716.1, read on the forward strand.
TTGTTCAATGCATGATAATGGAGAATTAGATTGGCTCCCACTGTGAGAAATGCCTGTCTAGGCTACTCTACCATGGAAGTTTCAAATTCAATTTGTATGTGGTAATAGTGGTAGGTTTGCAGACAGGTTATTTGGTGTAAATCAATTTATGAAATCATCCAGAACTACTTGAATTACATGTATTATCTCGAAATAAAAGTCATTTCAAGTTTTCCAATGTTTGATTGTCATTAATTTATGAAAGTATTGTAATGACTAACAAATCGTTTTTCAGCGATAGATAATAATTAAAACAGTAGAAAATAAAAATCATCTTTTTATAGTTCTGATATGAGGTGGGAGTTGCAAATTTTGACTCTAAACTAATATACTCATTCCACAGCACCTAACTTCAAGTGCCCTTCATAGGTCGGTGTTATGCTTTAAATATATAAAAAATATTTTTTTAATATTTATATATATTTATATATAAATAAAAATAAAAATAAATTATTTTTAAATATAAATCACGTAGAATAAAATAAAATTTATTAAATAATTAATTATAATATTTTTATATAATTAATAATAAATTGTATATAATTAATAATAAAATAATAAAATTTTTATTATTTTAAAATATAAAATATATAAAAAATTATTTGTTACGATTGTGCGTGATTTTTTTATTAGACGTGAATTTTTTTTTAAAATCATAACATTAAACCTCTTCCAACAACCATTTTAATATTAAGAGTATAATAGTTATTTATTATACATTATATTTCATTTCATCCATCTTCCAAAAAAGGGTTCACTACGTTATATTATGAATCATTTCATCCCTCCCAAACAACTTTGTACTATATTACGTTCTATTCCATTATAAATCGTTCCCTTTCATTTCATTCCGTTCCGTTTCGTTCCATTAATTAATATCCGACCAAATAGGCCTTAAATCTAATCTACCAACGAAACACATTGAGGTCATGCAGGAGGCGATGCCGTCTCTACAAAATTACACCACAGGATCCCTTGCTTTTGAGAGGAAGCTTGCGACATAGCAATGACATAATGGAAATGTCTAATTGAGTGTATCCTTGGCCAAAATTTAAATGAGAGAATAACGAGGAACCCAAACAAAAAGTCCAGAAGCATCACTACAATAACTTCAAACAGTCAAAGGCCCATTTGGTTGTTGACTGATCAATCAAAAAAATAATTAATTGAATAAATTTAGTTGATTAACCTTGTTGACCAGCTGTCCTTAGTGTTTGTTAATCAACTGATTGAGTTGGCTGATGGTGGGTGTCAAACTAACAAAAATAATTTCATTTCTCACAAAATATTATAAATAATATAATGGTGAGCAGGGTCGAACCTCAGAGATCAGTGCAGATTTGTTTACTTGTCAAAAAAAGAAAATTAAATAAATATGATTTGAGATTGATTTAATGAACACGAAAAATAGTCACGAAAGCGTTAAAAATAAAAGACTAAAGACAATGGGACAAAAGCCTAGCCAAAATACATTTCAATTTAATTTCGCAATTCGATCACAGACACTAAAGATGTTCTTCGTTCATTCGAATAGAAGAGTTATAGCTACAGGTGACACACTCAGTAACTAGTCTTTTCTTATTTATTCGATAACTCCGGGACACCATGATAGATTATTTCCCTAACTACTAGATAACTCCCGAGAAACGCTCTGACGAAGTTTAATTTATGGCAGCATTAAACACGAAAAGATCTCTATCCTAGCCAGTGCACATCGGAAACGCCGTACGTCATTTAAACTAGATTACCCAATTTCATTAACTTCATAATCAATTTAATTCACTACTTTGATAGGTCGACAACACGGATTTACCTACTATTTAGCAGTATATTATTATGCAAATTAAACAACTGTCCACATTGCTCAATCAACACAATAATAATAGAATGATTTTAGCATAGAAATTGAGTAAATATTTGAAATAAACAAAGAGAATAAACACAATAAGTCTCACAAATTGGTTAACAATTAAACATCCATGTACCTTGACCAGAGGGAATTTAGCTACTCATTACAATAGAGAAAATCATGGGTTTTCTTGGCTGACCACGTTTTGCCGACATAACTATCTAAAAACACGTCCAAGAGAAAAGCTATTTTGCCCCCAAAACAACAGTTGACCTAATTTCTATCAAAAGACTCCTTAAATATCCTCTTAATTTGGAGGGTAATAAGCAAACAAGGGCCCCCATCTTGCGCCAAAATATATTCTGGTCGTGTCACTATAATCAAGAGTAAATTCTGTCCATTGGGCTAGAGTTCCAACACGGCTGGCCCATAATTCTAGCGACTTATAAATTCTGCAGCACAGCTACGGATTACGACATGGCCATGTCATATTTCAGCATCCAGACTTCACCAATATTTCTTTTGCTCCAAATCAGTCACATTTTTCACCATTTCCAATAGCTTCACCTGAAATATACAAACACACAAAACCCACATAAAAGCATACAAAATGTGACAAATAACTATGCAAATGTACGCAAAGTATGGACTGAAATATGCATGAATATGCAAATCATCAGCCGATTAAACCCAATCAGCTAATTTTTAAAAAGCTCAAGAAAAGTAGCGTTTTGCTTTAGCTTATTATAAATGACAGATTGTGCCCTCTCCAAAGCCTACGGACAGCAACAAAGTGGAGCAATATGTAGTATATATACCCAATGTGAATTTATTAATCTTAAGTCTTTGCAAACTCAAACGAGTATTTCTGCTTCTCTCTTGGATTCTAAAACCAAAATGAACCAAAAAAACTTTTTTTTCTTGCTTACCTCTTCCCAATCTTATAAGATGCATTTTTAATTATTGATGAAGCTTTCTTTTTTTTTCAATAATTATTAATTTTGGGCCTATGTTAAGTATCTATCATTAATTTAAGATTAAGAAAGGAGAAAAAAAAATATTCATCATCATCATCATTATATGTTATATTTTTAACACATTAATAAACTTAATTTTTGTAAAATTAAATATCTAAAATTTAAATTTTTATAAAAATATTTTAAAAAATATTAAAATATAATACTCTTGTAATTATAAATTTTTTTAAAATCGTACCGTTATAAGTCACTTTACATATAAACAACTAATACTAAACAACTAAATTTACCAAAAATAAGCATGTCAATTAACCAAGCCACCCTCAGCTTAGCTCAAGGTCATGGTAACCCGTGGCCAGCTCGTGACCCGATAGGCTGAGATTGACCGACCTCCAACCCAGCCTGTGGCTCGAGCTATAACTCCCGACCCGACCCGCTATTTATTTTTAAAGCAAAAAAATTTTCAAAATGACTGTTTTGGATAAAACGATGTCGTTTCCAAAAAAATGGGCTAGCCACAGGCCGACCTAGCCCCACCGCCGGTGGCCTGCCCCAAGCAGACCGTAACCCATCCGTGACTCAACCAATCCAAACCAAAAACAAACCAGATCGGGCCATTATTGCCATCCACAATCAAACATCTCTAATAAACAGCTAATACAATTTTCTAATCAACTCAAGTGGTATAATCAACTATCAGCTAATACACATCCACTTTGCGTACAACTTATACCATTCAAATGGGGAAAAGCTCAGATATCAACTCTTAACTGTTTCATCTTTAAATACACAAGCAGTTGTTTCAAATGGATCAGGTTATGATCCCATAATGAAGGATCCACCAGCCTCACTACTTTCACTCTACTTGTGACATTATCAAACGGATGTATTGCACGTTTAATATAAATCACAAACAAAATTTCCCATTTTCATGCTTGATCGGCTATTTTCACTCTATGAAACTGACAAAACTAAGGTTATAAAAAAGATACAAACTACGATATTAAAGGCCTGATATCTTATTAATCGTACAGCAACTTTGCAGATAGAATCCTTGATGCTTTATCTTCACTCTTCATAACTTTCTCAACGGACTTCTCATTAGTAGCTATTGCTTTGACCATGGCTTTCATTTTTCGAACATTTTTCGATCTTTTCATTGGTCTTCCCTTCACCTTTCTGTTTTAAAAATAGAAAACACCATAATCAGTTCATCCAATTTATTAAAAATTTTCAAAAAGACAATAAAAGCTATAAATCAGAATTTTAACTCATATCTAGAAGTAAAGTTTAGCAACACAATGGAGCTAAAGCAGACAAAATTAAGAATCTGATTTAATCCCAGCAGTTCCTGACTATTGATGTGGATAACAGAAATCTTTTCATACAAACAAAGATAACTTGTAAAAGTAAACAAAATGTCTTACGCTATTAAAAGGCCACAACACCATTAAGTAATTACAGTATATCATATGCCGGTTCACAATGAAAGAAAACTCGTAGAACTCAACCTCCATTGTCAAGTTCAGATCGAGCACAGCTTCAAATTCCTAGCATGATCAATGGCAATATAAATAAGAGAGCACTAAAGGTATGTTCCTTATCTAATGATACCAGTATAACACCAATAATGTTTCTCCCAGGGACAGTCATCATTGAACTAGACCACCAGAAAACTGAGAATCACCCTTTCCTATACGATTTTTTAAACCGTGCTTTCTAATGTCCTTATCTTTCACAAAGCTTCAACCAGAGAACGCATTGCGGTAACCTAGTAAATCCATTTAAATCCTAAAACTAGCCACGCAAAAATGCAAATTACCTGCACGCCACTTAGGAAACTTTTATGAATTAAAATTTATAGCGTACCCAAGAGAATTCTACATTTCAAACTGCTATACAAAATTCAGTACGTAGTTATCTCCCTCACCAAGGATAAGTGCAGCCCTGATGCGAACCAAGTATGACAGTCAATTGAAATATTGGAAATCATCAAATGGTTTATGAGCACCAACCTGCTAGGACCACCAAACCCTAGCTTCTGAGCTCCAGATTCTGAAATATCCATTGCTGTAGATACAAGTTTTCATACATTAGATTAATTCGAAAAACCAAAAAAGAAGGGGGAAATCATAAGCAGAAAGATATTGAAAAATAGAAATCAAAATTTTCAGGCGATTGAACTATAAAGTTGGAAACTTTGCCACCAATTCCAAGAGCAAAAAGTCATATGTTAAAGAAAAAAGTAAAAGAGAGAAATAGCAGATACTCTGAGGGAAGTCTGAGACGGTGGGTTCAGAGATGTCCATGGACACGGCGCCTTGTTTCTGCTTCTTCTTGTTTCTGTTCTTCGCCATGGTTGCGCTTGCTCAGGTGCGAGAGACTTGCCGTGTTAAAGTCGTAGGTTTCTGAACCCATAAGATGAGTTGTCGTGGGCAGAAGCCTACACAACTTGTCCACGGGGCTTTTGGGCCATATCCTTTTATTATCTATTTTTATACAAAAGTTCTACTTTTCCTGCTGTTATTTATAGTCACACGATATACAACAAATTCAAATTAATATCGAGAATACAAATTGATAACATATAGGAAAAATCATTGTTATGAATACCTGCATCGGACCAAAACTGGCACCAAATTATAAATTATGGCACCTCCACCTCTCCTTCTCTATGCAGATCTGCCAGCTCTACTTTGCTGGACTGTATTTTCAGTTCTAGTTTTCCCTCTAATTCCAGACTGTATTTCTAATATCTCAGGGCAGTCCTTAATCTGATGCTCGTATGAGCCACATCGAAAACATGCTCCTGATATTCGCCAGCACTCGCTGCCATGCTTTTTACCACAATGTTCACATTCAGGTAATTGGTACGACTGATTGGCAGACATTTGTCCTCTGCCTCTCCCAGACCGAACTATTTTGCCTCTCCCTCGAAATCCAGATTGTCTCGATTTAGGCTGAAATCCAGATGATCTATTCTGTCGCTTTCTAATGCCAGAATCAGCCTGAGACTCATCCTGCCTCTTATCTCTAACCTCCTGTTTATTTCCAGCCTGATTCTCTTTCAACAATTGCTCAATTCTAATTGAGGCTGCTCGAAGCTCAGTAAAACGATTCAAATTGGAAATGTTGAGTCTCATTCGGATCTCCATATTTAGCCCATCCTCAAATCGTCTACATTTCTCTTCTTCAGTTGGGACCAATACAGTCGCATACCCCATTAGCTCATTAAATTTGACCTCATACTCAGCCACCGTGAGTCTACCTTGCTTCAGGTCCAAAATTCTTTCATCTTCCGATCCATATAAATCTTTGGTATATAATTCTCTCGGAACACTCTAAGGAAATCCCCCCAGGTCAAACTACAAGATCTGGTGGTACTGTCGGGAACAGTTTTCCACCACTGATATGCAGGACCTTGCAGGAGTGAGACAGCATAATCAAATTTTTCATCTGCTTCGCAATCCATCTGGTCGAACACTCTTTCAATTCGCTCCAGCCATCCTTCTGCTTCAGCCGGGTCGGTACTTTCGTAGAAGTCTACAGCTCCCTGCTTCTTCAGCTTATCATATCTTCTCTCTCGCCTCACGGGAATTCTCAGAGGCATTTGAGCAAACTCAGGTACAGGAGACTCTACATTGCCTCCTACAGACTCCCTGTCAGCTGACTCTACATCGTGAGTTCCTACGGAAGATGGCCTATAATAACCAAGGAAAATGTGATCACTATCAAAATATCTCTCTATTTAGCATATCTCAACTCATATTCAACCTTAGAGATGCCAAACCATGCTCTAATACCAAAAATGTAACATCCTACTACCATAGGGTACGTACCTAAGCTTTTAGGAATATGACCTACGATAATGGTATGTTGGAGTAATAGCACAAATCTAACTTGCACATGGCATCATCTAACATACTCGAAATCGTTATCATTTTCTCTTAAAATGTTCACTTCATTTACTGATAAAACATACATTGTTCTTCTCAACGATTGTTTACAAAACTCTATACAGGTTCTAACAAAGTTACAAAATGACAACAACTATGTTCCTTCGGGAGTCAATTTAGGAGTCATTTGACAGACCTCTGATCCATATCTCTATCCACAGAAACTTTATGTCTTGACTATAACCTAGGTCTCCTATCTCGTACCTGAAAAGCCACGATACAAATTTTTGATGAGTTTTGTGAACTCAATGAGTGAACCATCATTGATGAATTCACCAGATTACACAATTACAACACATATACCACAGTTATTCATTCCGTCAGATAAGCATCCATTCTGAAATTAGCATAACAGACAACCACACATTACAACATGCATATCGTTGACGTATTGCGCACGTAATTGCATGGAATATGCATGAGACTCATATTTGTTCTTATTGTTATGACTGAGTGACTTTCACACACATATACAAAGTTTGGCCCATAGGGCTTAATCGGAACAAATTCAAGGAGCATAGCTCGACGTGCAGAACATATAGATTACAGAGCAAAGCTCTACGTGGAAGCGCTTCTAATTGGCATCTCAAGTCACAACGCCTTTATCTGAGCATGCATTTTATGAAATGCATCAAATACGGAATAGATCATACACAAAATCTCATACAAATGTTCAGATGATGGTTTCATAATCATCGGACCTCAGTCCGGCGTTCAACTATCGTTGAAAAGCGAAAGTCAAATTCATATCACATCAAAACACTCCCAATACATGCCCAACTATTAAACTCCTCGGACCTCAGGTCTGGAATCCAGAAACAGCACACAACAGTTCAATAACATTGGAAGTTTGACAGAATCAAGGTGCACACAATCAAATCAATCCTAGGAAGTCATCTAGGTTGACTCACAATACGCTCCTAGAAGCTATTGCCTGGATGGTCCGGCAATGTCCAACTGTCGTCCAACGTGCTCCTTTAAAACAGAAAAAACACATTCACAATTATCACCTTTTGTACAAACGTACTAAACATATCAACGTATAGAAAATATGCACGATGCATGTTTAACGGCAATTCCGAGGTCTCTTCATAACCTCTCTCTCTCTTTTATCAAGACTTATTATAAACCATCAATATCACGATTCAATTCTCATTGCCCTCTTTGTATGGCACTCTCTCAGGTCTCTCGTAAACTTAGGGGGTACAATGGATATAAGTTTATTTACGGAAGGTGCATTTTTACAGACGATGCACCCTTATAGAAGAAGATGAATCACAGAAGAAGACGATTTATAGCAGAAGATGACATCACCCAGAGGAAGCTGACGTCATCACAGAAGAAATTTCACTATTCGTATAACGTTTCCTACAGACATCGGGTTGAATTGTTCTTTATATGATTCGAAAGAGGGCATCAAGATGTACAAAATTCATGAAGACCGCAAAGGCCAATTTTATCTTCTGAAGGGTAAAAAATGGGACAAAAGATATGCAATGAACAGTAACCCAGAAGAAGTTTAGAAATATTAACACAGAGGATATGTTACAATAGCCATAACTTTCTCTAGAGGGATCGGATCAAGGTGTTCTTTATATGGTTTGAAAAAGGATTACAAGATCTACAACTTTTATGACGATCTCCAAGGCCAATTCTATCTTTTGAGGGGTCGAAAATGGGACCGAAGATAGGTATAGACAAAAAAGAGAAGAAGCAAAACACAGAAGAAGATGACATCATCACAGAGGAAACATAGAAGAAGATGATGTCATCACAGAAGAAGTTCGTGAACAGTAACATAGACGAAGTTCATGAACAATAACATAGACGAAGTTCATGAACAGTATCGTAGACGAAGTTCATGAACAGTAACATAGACAAAGTAAAAGACAGGCGAAGCAAAAGATAGAAGAACCAAAAGACAGAAGAAACCAAAACACAGACGAAGCAATACAGAAGAAGCTGACGTCATCACAGATGAAATAATACAGAAGAAATTTGTTCACAGAGGAATCAAAACATAGACGAAGTCTGGTTCATATAAGAATGCATCTTGACAAACGATACAGAAAACAGATGAAGCAGAACTTATCATCTTTCATGCCTATACAAGTTCTATACATCGTTTTCATTGTTGTTATACCTCCAACA
>JANZXR010007757.1:0-16634 GCA_027575705.1 Erythroxylum echinodendron
CCTTCTCCCTTGGCTCGCTTCAATAGTGAAACGTGAAATACCGGGTGAATGACACTCCCACTTGGTAGATCTAGCTCATATGCCACTTTTCCGACTTTCTTTATGATTTGGTAAGGACCCTCGTACTTCACGCTAAGCTTTTGATTACTCCTCTTTGCCAAGGAAGTCTGACAATACAACTTCAACTTCAGGTATACCAGGTCTCCAACTGAAAGTTCTCGTTCAGTTCTATTTTTGTCGGCTTGTGCTTTCATTCTATCTTTTGCCTTCTGCAGCTGTGCCTTTAGGGTTACCATCAATCGTTCCCTTTCTTTCCAATACTTGTTAACTCGTTCCACCACTGTGGGTAGTCCATGGACTGCAACTTTGGTGGGAGGTGGGTATCCATAAAGTGCTTCGAATGGACTCTGTATAGCGGAATGGAAACATGTGTTGTACCACCACTCTGCCAGGAGAATCCATTTGGACCATTTCTCAGGGTGCTCATGTTTCATGCACTCAGGTATGATTCTAAGCACTGATTCAGTCTTTCCGTTTGCCCGTCAGTTTGGAGATGATAAGCACTGCTCATTCTCAACTCTGTCCCCATACTCTTAAATAATTCTTTCCAGAAGTGGCTGGTAAAAACTTTATCTCTGTCTGATATGATGGCTTCTGGAACTCCATGTAGCTTGTATATGTGTTGCATGTACTGTTGGGCAACCTGTGCTGCTGTGTAGGGATGTGAAAGGGATATGAAGTGTGCATACTTTGTGAAAGTATCCACTACAACCAATATCACATTCTTCCCTCCAGAATTGGGTAACCCTTTGATGAAATCCTTTATGATTAGTCTCCATGCTCCTTCTGGTATTTGTATGGGTTGCAACAACCCAGGATAGGGCACATTCTCATGTTTGCACTTTTGACATACAGCACAATGAATAATGAAATTTTAAAGATCAAATTTCATCTTAGGCCAGTAAAAAACCTGTTTGAGCCGATGATAGGAAGCTTTGAACCTGAATGCCCCTGTTGATGATGCATGAGTCTTATATAGTATGGTTGACCTGTGCTGTCTAGTTGATCCCACATAAATACGCTCTTTATACTTTAGGATGACCCTTTTGTATATGAATTTTGACTGCTCCTGGCTCAATGCTTGTAAAATTGCACCTTGTGCCTCAGTGTCCCCTTCATAGATTTCTGTCAGTTGAGTGATCCATTCTGGAATAGTTGTTGTAATTGATTTGAGCTCTACATCATTTGGTTCGTACTTCCTTGATAGTGCGTCTGCAGCCTTATTCTCCTTTCCCTTGCGGTACTGAATGGTATAATTCAATCCCAAAAGCTTCGTGAGGCTCTTTTTCTGCATTTGTGTGTGTAATTTCTGCTGTAATAGATACTTCAAGCTGAAGTGATCTGTTTTGATGATAAATGATGATGCTTCCAAGTAATGCCTCCACTTCTCCACTGCTAAAGTGATGGCCAGTAACTCTTTCTCATACACTAACAAAGCCTGATTTCTAAGGCATAAGGCTTTACTATAATAAGCAATTGGCCTATTCCCCTGCATTAACACTGCTACAATGCCCAATTGCTTGCGTCAGTTTCCAGAATGAAAGGTTCTGAGAAATTGGGCAATGCTAGAACTGGTGATGTTGTCATTGCCACTTTTAATTGCTAAAAAGCTTGTTCTGCCTCTTCATCCCACTTAAACTGATCTTTCTTTAGTTGATTAGTGAGTGGCTTAGATATAACCCCATAATCCTTCACAAACCTCCTATAATACCCTGTTAGCCCCAGAAATCCTCTCAAGGATTTTACAGTAGATGGCGCTGGCCAATCCATCATTGCTTGGATCTTGGAGGGATCTGTGGAAGCTCCTGATCTATATGTGCCCTAAATACTCCACCTGTTCCACCCCAAACTCACACTTCTTCCTTTAAGCAAACACCTGGTGTGATCTCAATGTTTGTAAGACCACTCTCAAATGCTCTTTGTGAGTAGGCATATCTGTACTGTAAATAAGAATGTCATAAAAAAATACCAATACAAACTTTCTGAGTTAGGGTTCAAAAACCTTATTCATCAATGCCTGGAATGTGGCTGGTGCGTTTGTTAGACCAAAAGGCATCACTCTGAATTCATAATGGCTTTGATGAGTTCTGAAGGCTGTCTTTGGTACATCCGCTGTTGCCATTCGTATTTGGTGGTAGCTGGATCTGAAGTCTATTTTAGAGAACACAGTAGCCCCAAATAACTCATCCAATGGATCTTCTACAATAGGAATTGGGAACTTGTCTTTAACTGTCACTTCATTCAACCCTCTTTAATCCACACAAAATCTCCAGGAGCCATCCTTTTTCTTCACTAATAATGCTGGTGAAGCATAAGGACTATGGCTAGGTTGGATTATAGAAGCTTCCAACATTTCTTTGACAAGTTTCTCCACTTCAGTCTTCTGAAAGTAGGGGTATCTGTAAGGTCGGAGGTTAATTGGTTTAGTGTTTGGTTTTAGGGGTGTGGTATGGTCATGAGTACGTGTGGGAGGTAAAACAGTAGGTTCAGCAAAAACATCAACAAATTCTTCTAGCAACTCATGTAGGTGAGGGTTTTTAGAGACAACTGTTGCTTTTTCTTCAATCATAAGGAACAAGTGGCCTGTCATCCCTTTAATGCCCTGTTTTAAGAACTTCTGAACACCCTTACCCTTGAGAAGGCTGAAAGATTTGTCTTCCTTTTGTGCTTTCAGTATGATAGACTCCTCTCCAACATGCACAGTAACTTCCCTCATTTTAAGATCAAAGTGGATTGGATTATGATGTTCCATCCAATCTAATCCTAAAACCAAATCACAGCGTCCTAGATCAAGCACCTTCAGGTTATAACAGAAGTTCTGTCCCTGCATATACCACTAGAACTTCTCTACTCTGTTGGTGGACATCATTTTAGCCCCTCCTGCTATTGTGACAGTGAGTGGTGGTATCCCTGCTAATGGCAGATTCATCTTTTTCACTAAGGCCACATCTATAAATGAATTTGTACTACCAGTGTCCAAAAGTACACTGATGCTCCTTTTTCCTACCCAGCCTTTGACTATGAAGGCATTTAATGACGATTTCCCACTTAGAGCATGTAATGAAACTGTTTCATTCCCATCGTCTACTTCTTCGATTGGATGGCATACCTCCTCTACTGTATCAACTGACTCTCCACCTTCCAGTTCTTCCATCAACATGTGCAGAATTTGTTTAATTTTGCACTGATGTCCAGGTATCCATTTGTCTCCACATTTAAAACACTTTCGAGGTTCACATTTGTATTCTAGTTTGTTGTTGGTGGTTCTGTTTAAATTTGCAGTGTTTGTTTTAGTAGCAATGTAAGGTGGTTTGTTGATGATAATGGTGGTGTTGGTTTTAGGGGGGTTTTGAGTTTTATTGGTTGGTGTTGGTCGAGAGTTGTGAATGGCTTCATTGAGCTTGGCCTGATCATAAGCTTCCTTCAATGTACTAGGCTTAAACCTCTTAACTGCCCATCCAAGTTCCTCGTTCAAACCCCCAATAAACACTTGAACCAGGTAATCTTCATTCAACCCTGTAGTTTTCTTCCTCACTACTGACTTCAGTTCTTCAAACCTTTCTTGATAGGCCTCAACTGATTCATTTTGCTTCAATCGATGGAACTCCTCTACTGCATTCATCTCCAAATGATCAGAAAACCTACTATAGAGGTCTTCCACAAATTCCTCCCATTTCAGTACGTCTCACCCTCTTTCCAATCTTAAAACCAAATGTCTGGTTTTTCCTCAAAAAACATGGCAGCAGAATCCACTTGGTTTTATTCAGGTATGTTGTAAATTTGGAAATTTTTGTTTCATTTTCATGCCCATAATCTAGGATTTCTTCCATCAAAGTAATTGAATTCCATCTTTGGCCATAACAGGTTGGTGGTTTGCAGCAGTGGTAAGGTTGTATTTTGATTGTGGATAGTTTCAGTTTTACTGGTTTCAGTATTGGTTGTGACTTTGTTTTGTGTGGTTTGTGTATTCGGGATAGGTTGTAAACTTAAGGATGGTGTTAGTAGGATTCCAGCATAGGATTGTTTGGTAGATGAGGTGGTTGTAACTGTTGGCTTGTTCTGGTTGTTTGGTTATTTTGCATATTTTCCAGCATTGACATGATTTTCTTCTGGCTTTCCTCCATCTTGTCAAACTTTTGGTTGTGTTCTTTTTGGATATTTGTAAGATCTGATTGCAATGCTTTCACCGTGGTTTCCAGATTTTTGACTTGGTCATCCAAAGTCTTCAATCTTGTTCCTTCATGTGCCATTGCAGCGGAATAGATCTGTGATACCAAATGTAAGAAACCAAGTGTTAATGGAGTTGGTTTAGAAGAAGAAGAGAAGAGAAGAAAAGAGAGATAAGAGATTGAAATATTTTTTGATTGATTCCCCCATACATTAACACTGCCGAAAGTATATATTCAGCATTACAGAAATAACTGAAATGAAAATAAGTGGACACAGATCATGCCCCACTATAACCATACAATCGACACATTCATAACTACAATTGACTAAGTAAAATTAACTAACACTCACGGGCCTTCATACATGGCTGATCCAAAACATAAGAATTGGAGCCCAGTCTCATAACAAAGGGTAAAAAGAAGAAGAAGGCTTTTAAAGAATGAATGAATGCTTCACCTACAAGAAGAAGAAGGCTTTCAAATAACATAATACAAAGAAATCAAACAACAAATACAAAACACAAAGAAATCAACTTTATCACCGCAAAACACACCCTATGTACAGATCTACACAAATAATGTCTAGATCTATAATAGAAGGATAAAAATCACAACTTTATCACAGAAACAATGATAAAATACTTGTTTTCTTTCTCCTATTTTCCCGAGAGCCAAATGCAAACATCATAGGTAAACAGGAGAAAATCAATCAAAGAGAAAATCCCCAATTCCACAAATAGAAAAATGCTACAACTTTAACCCAGAAAAAGTATAGCAACAAATTATTTAATATATATAACTTAATAAAATAATAATTTAAAATCAAATAACTATCATTTTTATTGTTTTTTATAATCATTATATCAAATATTACAAAATTGTTTTTAACACCAACTAATGATTTAAGATATGTAAAAGTAATTTAAATAAATATTAATCGTTGCAAATATAAAGGACGTCAAAATAAAGTGTTTAGATTATATTCAAACTAAATATAAAGTTATTTTATAATATGAATTTAAAAAAATCAAACTAGACCAATGCAAAATCAATCCGATCAAAGTATTCACGCCTATAACCTTTTTGGCACTTATCTAGAAAAGTTCAAGTTTTGTCCACATTTACCCCTATCCAACCGGACCCACCTCCTAACTTAAAATTTGTTCATCAGGAAAATGTGCTTTCTTGAGTCATCCAAAAACAGAATAAACCCATAATACTTGAACAAATGCTTCCATTGTACAAGGCTATACATGCCCACAAGACACAGTTGCCTTAGGTAGCTATGGAACGACATGATATTTAGGCATCTAAAGGTTCATAGTAAGGTAAACACTATAACCTGAACATGTTCAAATGTCCGTCATATACATACGGTGACAACCTCAGTACCCATTAATGGAAACAAAAGAACAACCGCAAGAAAGTTATGTTGAGAGATTGTTTAAGTCGAGATTTGATCAATCAAGACCCATTGTACCTTAGCAAAATCCAAAGTTAGTATCTTTTTGTCATTCTCCTGTTGTCCTATCCTCTCTGAATATCCTCTATTTTAACCATGACCTCTAAATAGCAAAAACCGGAGTCACTATTTTAATCGAATATAAAATCAATAAATTTGATTCAAATTATTCAAAAATTAGAAGAGATGCACAATTTTGTTTTAAAAAAAATAGATTTGAGTTGGACTGGAAATCAAACTCAACAACTCAACCTAATTTCTTTTTTAACTAAAATTTCCAATTTAAATAATATCATTTTGTTATTATAAATTAGAAAATTAAATAATTTCATAAAATTTTTAGAATTAACTCAATTTAATCCAAATTGAAGGCGAGCATACTACCCTTAGCATAATTTGAAATAAAAAATCTTATTTGAGTTATGATCTTTTGAATTAAGATGTTTAAAATTTTGAGTATATGACACATTTTTTAACGATTTAGTTTATTTTTAACTCAATATAGTTTAATATTTTATAATTTTAATCACAGTTTAATTAATTATAGAATTTTAATTAGAGATTGTTTCAATAGATCCACTTACAATGTGACATGAAAAAAAACCTTAGAATAAAGTAATAATAAATAATTAAAATAAAATAATAACTGCTTAAGACTATGTTTAGTTGGATGTAAGGTTTTTAATGTAATGAAATAGAATGAAATGGTAAGGTTTTTAATGTAATGAAATAGAATGAAATGGTTTATAATGTAATGTAAATGAATATAATATTAAAAAATTGTTGTTTAGGAGTGATGATGTTAAGTGGGCCCTCATGATTGAAAGAAGCAGTAGCATGCGCAGGAAATATTCACAAGAAAATATTACATGTTCATGCATTGTTATCAAACAAAGAGAAGAAAAGCTTAAAGGAAGCCATCATGAAGGAACTGGTGTTGTAGTTGCCTGACCATACCAAGTCATTTGAGGTATATACAGATACTTCTGACATTGCCATTAGTGGTGTATTGATGCAAGAGGGGCATCTCATTGCCTATGAAAGCCAGAAACTTAATGATACTGAAAGAGATGACCGCAGTAGTGCATTATTTGAGAACATGATGCCACTACTTACTCAGGAGCAAGTTTGTGGTCAAGACTGACAATGTTGCCACTAGTTATTTCCAAACTAAAAAAAAAGCTCAATCTAAAGCAACTTAGGTGGCAAGACTTCCTGGCAGAATTGAACTTTATCATGGACAAGCCTGGTAAGGTCAATCTTGTTGCAGATGCCTTGAGTAGAAAGGGGGAGCTTGCGGAACTTAGTAATCTAAGAGTTAACGTGAAGGACCACATCAAGGAAGGCTTGGTGCGTGACACTATGGGCTAAACCATTATGTTGCTTTTCAAGGAGGGAAAGATAAGACAATTTTGGGTAGAGGATAGCCTAGTGTACACCAAGAAGAAGAGGTTGTACATTCCACTCTATGATAGCTTGCGAAGGGAAGTCATAAAGGAATGTCATGATAGCAAATGGGTGGGTCATCCAGGTATGCATCGCACACTTGCACCTGTGGAA
This sequence comes from Erythroxylum echinodendron, assembly GCA_027575705.1. NCBI lineage: Eukaryota > Viridiplantae > Streptophyta > Magnoliopsida > Malpighiales > Erythroxylaceae > Erythroxylum > Erythroxylum echinodendron. The sequence goes on from JANZXR010007757.1 coordinate 7,252, forward strand.
GATTCATACTATTGGCATCAAATGAATGATGATATGGAAGCTTATGTGAGAACATGTTTGGTTCGCCAACAAGATAAGTTGGAGCAATAAGTGCCTGCTGGTTTACTTGAACCACTCGTCATTCCATCAAGACCTTGGGAAAATATCTCTATGGATCTTTGTGGTGGTGGATCGATTCTCCAAGTATGGGACATTCATTTCAATACCCAAGGATTGTATCACTGAGCAAGCAGCTCAATTATTCATGAAACATGTGGTGAAATATTGAGGCGTGCTGAAAACAATCGTGAGTGATAGAGACACTCACTTTACGGGGAGATTTTGGACGGAGTTGTTTAAGCTCTTGAGCACTGATCTTAATTTCTCTACAAACTTCCATCCCTAAATTGATGGCCAAACGGAGCGGGTAAATGCATTGTTGGAGATGTACCTGAGGCACTATGTGAGTGCCAATCAACAGGATTGGGTAAGGTTGCTTGATGTTGCTCAATTCTCCTACAATCTTCAATGAAGTGAATCAATAGATAGGAGTCCATTTGAGATCATGCTAGGACATCAACCAATGACTCCTAATTCTGTTGCCACAGGCTATAAAGAAGTTAGCCTATCAGCTTATAAGTTTGCTAAAGAATTAAACGAGCAAACTAATGTTGCTCGCACATATTTGGAGAAAGTCTCTAAAAAGATGAAGAATGAGCTGATAAATAGAGGCAAACCAGAGAATTCCAAGGAGGCGACCTTGTGCTTATCAAAATGTACAAGCATGTGCAGACCAATGCTTAACCAGAGTCTCCTGAGAAGGTATGAAGGGCCATTTTCGATCATCAAGAAGGTGAATCCTATTGCCTATAAGGTGGAGTTACCTTTAAAAATCAAATTCCATCCGGTATTTCAAGTTAGCTTGTTGAAACCATTTAAGGAAGACAAGGAAGATCCCAATCGTAAGGTTTCAAAAAGAGCACAGATGAGAATACGTACTCATCATGATAAGGAGGTCAAAGTCATCTTGTCTGATTGTTTATTGCGCCACTCCAACCAACCACTCACACAAGAGCTATTGGTGAAATGGAAGGGACTTCCAGATGGCGAGGCAAGCTGAGAGCCAATTTAGGGACTTTGGCAATTCAAGGAACAAATCGAAGCCTAAGAGGAGATGAAGGCAACGGGGACGTTGCCACATTAGGTGGGGGAGAATGTCACGTTTTGTATGTTTCAGAGGCTACAAGGTGAGGTTTTGCTCAAAAGAATCTTCTATAGCTTGGTAGAATTTTATAGAACACCCTGGAAGCTCATGGAACATTGTAGAACTCTCTGGAACATTATAGAAGGTTGTAGAATGATGTAAATAGGTATCTACTACATAAAGCATCTAGAGTCGTATGAAAGATTCTAGATAGGAGCATTATTGTAATTTGTACATAGGAGATATTTTGTAGAGACTATTCTCCACCGTTGGATCAAATCAATCCTCATCGTCCATGGAAGAGGTGAAATGCTATATAAAGGGGATGACTCTCTCATTTGTAACAATCCAATAATCAAAAAGTTTAAAGCAATAGAAGTATCCAAGCTTCTTTGAGATCTCTTATTTGTGTCGTTTTTACTTGCTTAATTCTTCATAGTTCAAGTAGGCATCCTCAAAGAAGACTGACTAGCTACACTCGAGTTTGGGAGAAAAAGTATATTAGTGCCGCACGTGGAGTTCGAGTAGAAGAAATCCCATGACAAATGGCGCTTGTAAGAGCTATAGGATTTCTTCGACGGATAGCGTTTCTTTAGGGGGAGACAATACCTGCAGTGGTCGCATTCGAAAGGTGGTCTCAGTGAAATTAGTCCATAAGCTTCACAATTTGCATAAAAACATATATGTCCCAAATTATGCAAATTTTGCATAAAATAATAATAAATTTATTTTATCTAATAATTTAATTTTGTTCAATCATTTATTTCTTTAAAGTTTTTAATTTTTTCATAAGTGTTAATTATAATATAAAGTACTTAATAATTTTTAAAATTAATGAAAAATAACACCATTAATTTTTTCATTATTATATTTTCTATAACATATTAAGATTAATACGAGAGTTTAATTATGCTGAATAATTATTATCTCTAAAAAATTACTTCAAAAATTGTATTTATAATAATAATAACGACAACAATAATAATAATAATTTTAAAAGATTACTTAACAAAAAATAATTTTTTAATTTTATCAAAGTGAAATTTTGAAAAATCATAAAAACATAAAATTAAATTTACACATCCGTAGATTTTATAAGGTCTTCAAAAAATAATTTTAAGACTATAATAACATATATTTTAAAAATTATTGGGTTCTATCATTAATAATTACAATAAAAGATATATATATATATATATATAGCAATATGTAATATTAATTTTGTACACACTTTTATATTCTATTGCTATCCCAACTCATATAATAAAAAAAAGGTGATACATAAGCTTAAATTAATGAAATTCAAATTAAACTTAGTAAGTTTGTTTATTTGAACATTAATTAAGATGATTTTTATATAAAAAATCATATTTAGTATAATTAATTAAGCTTTTTATTCCACATTATGAATCCTGCTAAGATCACACAAATTGAGTTAAAAAACAGAAACAGGCACAACAGATTTCTTCTTCTCCTTCTTTTAAACATGTAGAAGTACAATCTCAAATACAATATCACATAAAGAGAAACTAGGTATAGCTGTTAAGCTTTACTTAATAGTACTATGTTTCACACATGTAGAAGTACAATCTCCAATACGACATCGCATAAAGTGAAACTAGGTTAAAGAGAAACTGGGTATAGCTGTTAAGCTTTACTTAATAGTACTACCCTTCCTCTTCTTCTTCATTTAATAGTACTAACCTAGTTTCACTTTATGCAATGTCGTATTGGAGATTGTACTTCTACTAACCTAGTTTCACTTTATGCGATGTCGTACTGGAGATTGTACTTCTACTTTATGCAATGTCGTATTGGAAATTGTATTTCTACATGTGTAAAATAAAAATGATAAAGAAGAAGAGGAAGGGTAGTACTATTAAATTTACATATAAGTAGATTTTATAAGGTGTCTTCAAATAATAATTTCAACACTGTAATAACATATATTTTGAAAATTATTGGGTTCTATCATTAATAATATTACAATAAAAGATATATATATATATATATATATATATATGTATATATAAACGGTAATATGCAATATTAATTTTCTCTAAGTAAAATGGATGAAAGTAACATACCTATACCACCGCCTGTTCTTATTGCTGCTGCCGAGTCGGCAAGAGAGAATACAGCAAAAGGCAAGTGTATGTATTATGACATATACTTTCATTTTGGAGATAAAAAGATGAGCTTAAGATGGAGTCGTATGTATAGGGCGGTTACAAGGGAAGCAGATATCTATGATCCTGGTCCAAGTTGGATTCTAAAATCAATGAGTTTTGCTTCGAACTACTTAAATTTTAGGATATACTTGAATTTTTTAATAAAAATAGATTTAATTAAATATAAAATCAATAATTTTAATTAAAATTATTTAAATTTTAAGTGAGATGCGAAAAAACTTTCAATGTATTTTATAAAATTTTCAAAATTAACTAAATTTAATCTAAATTTTCAGAATTATCTTATTTATAAAGATTGTGTCCAGTCATTTTCTACCTCCATAATTATCCTGTTTGTAATATAAAATCAATGAATTTGATTCAAATTATTCAAAATTTAGAAGAGATGTATGATTTTTTTAGATTTTAATTTTTTGATATGTAAGGATAGTCATTTTTTTAATTCTTTAATTTTGTTCAATTTTTAGCCAGTTTTATAACATATAAGACTAGTTGAATATTTTAAATCTTAAAACTCTTATTTTATTCGTTTAACTTTTGATCTAATTTTTAAATCATTGATTATAACAAAAATAATGATGTCATTCCAAATGATATGATGCCATTCTCTTCATCTAAATCATGGAGGATCTTAAATTAGTAATTTTGTTTGAATCTTATAAACATTATGATTAAACTTAAATTTTAATTGAAAATAAAAATAAAAAGTAACAGAAATAATAGAAAATAAGCATAAGAATGTTTAAGAAAATTAAATTATATGAGAATTTTTAAAAATAAATAAAATCAAATAGAAGGTACAATGTCTTACATTAATAAATTCTTATATAAAATTAAAATTTTAGTTTAGAATTAAAATTTGACGAATTCAAACAAATACTTGAGAAACAGCCAAAGACTTGCAACTTGCAAGTCCATGAGGTCAAGTCAGAAAGTGTTTCTTGTCATTTTCTAGCTCTATTATTGATTCATTTTTCACTTTTAATTTACTATCTTTTAAGTAATTAAAAAAAGGACTCGAAAACTTCAATTAACAAATATTTAAAAATATATTGCACATTATTTATTTAAACATATAGTTGATAGAGATTTTTTATAATTTAAATTATTTTTAAAAATTTTATAATCTTTAAAATTATATAATTTAAATAAATGGAAACTCAACTATTCTACATTGATTATAAAAAATAGATAAAATACAACACTTTTATATAGTGTCACTTAATCTTCAATTTTTATTAAGTTTTGATAATATAAGCTTTTATTATATTTTTTAAATTTTTATGATACGTAAGCTTAAATTAATCGAATTAAAATTAACATTAAAATTAAGTTTTTTGTTTAGTTGAAAATTAATTTAAGATGATTTTTATATTAATTAAGATTTTTATTCAACAACAAATTGAATTAAAACATAAATAGACACAACAAATTTCTGTTTTTCTTTCGTCGTTTTACACACGTAAAAATACAATCTCTAATACGACATCACGTAAGGATAAACTAGGTATAGCTATTAAGCTTTATTTGATTTTAATGGTACTACCCTCCTTCCTCTTCTTATTCAATTTACACATATAAAAGTACAATCTCCGATACAACATCGCTTAAATAGAAATTAGGTATAGCTATTAAGCTATTAAGTTATATGTAATAGTAAAGTAATACCAAACTTAGGTTTTGGTTTCTACGCAATTGCGCTTGCGAGGGGGTCAGCGTGCCTTCGACGGAGGGGGACATTCGCGCTTGTAAATGCGACAGCGTTCCTTCGGCGAACGAGGATTCCTTGTAGGGAGACAGTATCGCTGGCCGCGGGGACAGTTGTAGGGTCCTTTCCGTGGAATCACTTCATAAGCTTCACGATTTGCATGAAAACATATATTTCCCAAATTAGGCAAACTTTGGTGGTAATAATACAAAGAGAGTGCATAAAATAATAATAATTATTATTTTATTTTTGTTTTTATTTAATAATATTATATTAACTTTTAACTGAGAATTTAATTTTGTCTCAACATTTATTTCTTTGAAGTTTTTAATTTTTCCGTAAGTGTTAATAACAATATAAAAAACTTTATACTTTTGTAAAGATAATGAAAAACATTACCATTAACTTTTATCATTATTATATTTTATCATTTAAGATGAAATATAAAAATATATTTTCTATAATCTATTAATATTCACCCAAGAGTTGAATAATTAATATCTCAAAAAAATTAATACTAAAAAGATTTTAAAGTAATAATAATTTTAAAAAATAGTTAGTGAGAAAATTATTTTCTTAATTTTATTAAAATGAAATATTCAAAAATCATATAAATGTAAACTTAAATTTACTAATTTTTAACACAATATGTAAATTATTGCCTAACAATAATAGAATATATTTTTAAACTACTGGGTTCTATCATTAATGATATTACAATAAATCGTAATATGTAATATTAATTTTCTGAAGCAAAAAGGATGAAAGTAACGTTACGCTTGCCAGGGACTCTTGCTCCAGCTGCAGAGTGAGGAGGAGAGAAGACGACGAAAGCCAAGAGAAGGCATAGTATTATGACATATACTTTCATTTTGGAGATAAGAAGAAGAGACTAAGATGGAGTCGTATTTAAAGGGCTCGAAGGGAAGTAGATGAGTTTGATTTGAACCACATAAATTATTGGAGATGATCCGGTTGTAGACATTGCCTCCACCACAAGATCAGGGTCCTGCCAAATGGCACACGTCTAAATGTTATCTAAGGTAACAATATAAATTTTAACTGATAATTTTCATCTTTGAAATTTTTTTAAATTCTATTACACAATTTTATTAATAAAATTTATATTTTTATTTATATCTTTACATTTCAATTAAAAAGCAGACGTTGTTGCTTTATTGGTCGGGAGGCTCCACCGGAAGGGTGGGTTGTTTGTAACATTGATGGTGAAGCTAAGGGATATCATGGTCCGGAAGCTTGTGCAAGAATTTTTCGAGATAGTAAAGGAAGATAGCTCGGTGGTTTTCAACAATTTCTGGGTTCTTGTGGGCTGTTAGAAGCTGAGCTATGGAGCCGCTATAATGCTTTGAATTTTGCATGAAAGAAAGGGTGGAGAAAGGTGATCTTTCAATTTGACTCTGCTACAACTATTGATTTAATCATGGGAAAGGAAAAGGAGCTTTTAGATTGAATAACCTTGTAAGAAGTTATTGTTTAGTCTAATTCATATAAGTATTTAGGTCATATTTACATTTATTTTGCACATTCATTTTAGTATAATTTTAGGTTAATTTATTTATTTTCATTGAGTTTGTTATTTATTTTATCTTTTCTTGTTTATTGTGGAGAAGAATTTACAACTTCAAAAACGCAGCAGTAACATGAGGAAAACGACGTAGCAGAGGAGTAGGAGGAGCAAAATGCCATCAGCACATAAGAGAACAAAATACACAAGGGCTAGTGAGCCGCCAAAACGACGTAGCAAGGTTTGAAAGAAGAGTCCAAAATGCAGCTGAAAGGGGGACGTTTTGGGAAGACAAAAAACATTTTTTAACGTTTAGGTTTTTAATTGGCAATAGAGAGAAGCAAGGAGGGACGTGGGCGGCAGAGGACGCTGGAAGGGGCGCGCGCAAGTATCTCACACACGAAAGGCACGCTACTCTCCATGACTTTGACGCCGCAACTAGGGACTTGGACGCACGACTTGGAAGGGGCGGTAGCTGCTGATGCGGAGCAGATTGCGCTGGATTTTCTAGAAGACGTTGACCGCGGCAAGATTTACGGCAGATTACGCAAAATCTCATAACTTATGCGCACGATGTCCGATTGTAGCCCATGATAGAATTAGGGGGTCAAACTGCCATTTTAATTATTTGAGGACTATTTTGTTATTTTTATTTGCCTATATAAGGCAAACAATGTTATTTTGTTAAGCAGCTTATTTTGAATTAAATTGCAGACTTTCTCTAAACCTAATTAGGGTTTATTTTCCTTTGAACGCTTTTACGCTGCGTCAGGTGGTATCAGAGCATGGAGACCGGAGGTGATAGCGGTGTTCTCCATGACGGTGACCAGGAAGATGGAGCCCCACATGGGCACAGGGTGTCGCAACGTTTGGAGCAACTTCTTGAGCAACGAATAGATCGCATGTCCAGGCATTTCGAGAAACGTTTTCAGGAGCTTGCAGATCGTTTGGATGCCTACAGTCTTGGACCAAATAGGGGAAGGAATGATGGTAGGAGACAGCCAAGATATGCTGCTCGTGGTGAACCTATCAACAGACCAGAACCTCCACGTAGACAACCTGATTACAAAAATGATTAAGAAGAAGAACTCGATTTCGAATCACATCGGTTCAATCGAAATCCAAGAGGAAACGGATATGGGCAGAGATGGAACAAAGATCGAGAAGGTGGAGATTTTCGATTAAAGGTAGATATTCCTTGCTTTAATGGTAGTTTGGGAATTGAGGAGTTTCTATATTGGATTGCGGAAATAGACAGGTTCTTTGATTATATGGAAACTCCGGCAGAAAGGCAGGTAAAACTGGTAGCCTGTCGCTTGAAGGGGATGGCTTCGGCTTGGTAGGAGCGAGTTCAATCCAGAAGAGAGAGAGAAGAAAAACTCCCTATACAAACCTGGTATAGGATGAAGCATCTGTTGAAACTAGAATTTCTACCCCCGGATTATGAACAGATTTTGTTTCAACAGTATCAAAGGTGTCAGCAGGGTAGTAGGACAGTTCATGAGTACACAGCTGAAGTTATGAGGTTGGCAGAACGAAATAATTTGCTGGAGTCTGAAGGGCAGATAGTTGCTCGATATTTAGAAGGGTTACGGGTGAACTTAAGAGATAGAATTGGTGTGCAGGTAATTCGAACTTTGAGTGAGGCGAAGAATTTGGCTTTGAAAGCTTAATTGATGCAGCAGGAGAGAGGCCGAAGGAGTTTTGGGGGATACAGGGATAGTGTAGATGACAATAAGGCTGCTGTAAATCAACCTGGTCATGGAAGCAACTCTAAGAATCTGAACAAGCAGTTTGTGGAAGATAAGGCAGTCGGCAAATGTCCCATGAATGAGGGGCAAGATAGAGAGTCTAAGAAGACAGATAATCCCTATACAAGGCCCACTATTGGGAAGTGTTTTCGGTGCAATCAACAGGGACATAGATCGAACGAATGTCCTAACTGAAAAACAGTCAATGTGCTAGATCGAGAGGAAGAAGATGGGGAGATTTATTGTGAACCAGTGAGGAAGAAGAGGAGTATGATGAAGATGACGGGCAGGCTTATGTTGTGTGGAGGATGATGTTGGCCCCTAAGTAGGAAGAGGAATCACAGCGACACCAATTATTTAGAACTCAGTGTACTATTGGTGACATGGTGTTTGGTGTTATTGTTGATAGTGGGAGTTGTGAAAATATTATTGGGAAGGACACTGTGAAGAAGCTGAAGTTGCCTGGTTAGAAACACCCGAATCCTTATTCATTAGGGTGGATAAAATCTGATACGGGAAAAATTGACGTGACAGAACGCTGCAAGGTGCCCTTCTCCATAGCTAAATACCAAGATATTGTTTATTGTGATGTAGTGGATATGGACCTATGTCATCTTCTATTTGGCAGACCTTGGCAGTATGATGTTGATGCGCAACATTCTGGAAAGAGTAATGTGTATAAGCTGGAGAAGGATGGCGTGAAGTTCTCATTGCTCCCTTTGAAAAATAAATCTGTTGTGGCAAGGAAGAGCACATTCTTGACCTTGGCAGACAATTTTGCAGAAGAGGTTAAAGAGACAGGGCAGATTCGCGTGTTAATAATGAAGCAAATTCTGTTCAATGAGCCTGAATTGCAAGTAAAGGAGCAACCAGAGTTAGTTTGTCCTTTGTTACAAGAGTTTAAAGAGCTGATGGGGGAGGAAATACCAGATGGGTTACCTCTAATAAGAGATATACAGCACCAAATTGATCTTATCCCTGGTGCCAGTCTTCCTAATCTACCCCATTACAGAATGAACCCTAG
>JANZXR010007875.1:0-16623 GCA_027575705.1 Erythroxylum echinodendron
TGAGTTCACCACTCATCAAGATTATGGTTCATAATAAGTGAATGCTTAAGTTGTATGTTTTAAGATTAAAGTAACGGTCCACTTTATTCATAAAAACATACTTGATCCCACATTCATTTAATAGTGCCATTATTGATAGTCAACTACTATCATGATATGAAACTCATCATTCCGTTGAAGTAAACTTCTTTACTTATATGGAGATAAATTGCAACACTACAGTCTAAAACCATAATCAAGCAACCAACTTGATTATTCAACTGTGAATTAATTAATGTAGATTCTAATAATACACATGTTTCCCATACATCTCTATGTATATGTATATTAGTTACAAAAGAATCTTGGTACCTTTTGACCAGATATATAACCCTCACACAAATAAAACCAAACTCTTTTATTTTATTAATAATAAATATTTTCATTACAAAATTGTAACTAAAGAAGATAAAGTTACATATAAATACACTTTCTTTCCGAGGCACTATATTTACATAACCCCAACATATCTTTGGTGCAGTGTCTAAAAAGCTATGTTCTAGTTTTGAAAAACTAATAAAAAGTGAATTTGAAATGAGCATGATGGGTGAATTAAAATTCTTTCTTGGTTTACAAGTTATGCAAACTGAAAAAAAGATTTTTATTCATCAACAGAAGTATATTAAAGAACTGTTAGTGAAATATGGAATGGATAAAGTGAAATCTATGTCAACTCCTATACATCCTTCAAACCCTTTATCTAAGGATGAAGCAGGTAAAAATGTTGATCAAACCCTTTTTAGAGGAATTATTGGTTCTTTACTTTACCTTATAGCAAGCAGACCCGATATTATGTTCAGTGTTTGTTTGTGTGCTAGATTTCAAGTAGATCCTAGAGAATCTCATTATATTGCTGTTAAAAGAATTTTGAGATATCTATCAGGTTCTACTGATCTTTGCTTAATGTGTGAGAAAGGTAAAGATTTTCGGTTTATTGGCTACTGTGATACTGATTATACTGGAGACAGGATTGATAGGAAGAGTACAAGTGGAAGCTGTCACTTTCTTAGCCATACTCTAGTTTTATGGTTTAGTAAGAGGCAAAGCTCAATTACTCTATCTACTGCAGAATCTGAACATATGTTAGCTGCAAGTTGTTGCTCACAGAAGTTATGGATCAAATATTAGTTAGAAGATTATTCAATATAAGAAGAACAAATCCCAATCCTCTGTGACAATACAAGTGCTATCAACTTATCGAAGGATCCAACATAGCGCTCAAAACTAAAGCATATCGAAGTTAGGCATCATTTTCTACAAGACTATATACAAAAGGGAATTGTTAGTCGACAGTTTGTTGAGATAAATTATCAATAGGCAGATATCTTCACTAAGCCCGTGAATGAAGAAAGATTCAAAGAAATTAGACGAAACTTGAATATGGTAGTGTTGAGTGACCAATCATCTGACACGTCATAAACTAGATGATTTTACAGAAGGAAGATAAAAAGTCGTAATTTTTCAAGAGCATAGTAAATATAAGTTACAGACGGTAACTTTTGAAAAGGTAGTACAAAGGGAAATCCTTTTAAAAGGTTCAGAACATCACTGACTCTATAATACTCTTGAAATCCTCTGAAATCGAATTTTGCAGAGCTCTCAAACAAAAAAGTTTCATTACTCTTGATATCAAGCCCTTTTAGTTTACATTCTCATGTTCAGAGACTAATCTCATTACTTTGAAAAGTTTCTACTGTATAAGGATCATAATGGAGCAAGCTATGATTTATGGAAGACACGTTGATTTCAACTCCTTGAAGAAGAATCAGATGGATATTGAATCAGAAGTCAATGCAGCAGGATGGAAAAACTTCTTTTAGGTCCGTGAAGCAGTCTATCTGAATGAAGTTTATGAGTTTTGGAAGAATGCAAAAGTAGTAGAAGATACTATAGTATCAATGGTAGATAGATTGTCAGTTATTGTTACATTGGAGCTAATCAAGAAGGTCAGTGGATGTCCATGTGTTTGAGTAAAGGTGTCTTATAACACTAGATGGATGACTGAAAGCCTTATAGAGAAGGCACATATCAATCGACAGCTATATGGAAGTAGTGACCTAAATGACAAAGTGGTGTCAAATGTTATTCTGAAGTCTAGGTTTCTACATTCTATACTTTTTCACTGTATTCTACCAAGAACATGATCGAAGAATGTTGTGACAACAACAGACGAACAATGCCTTTTCTATCTACTCAACCATCAGGCCATAAATCTTCTATACTTGATTTTGAGGTATATGATGAAGACGAAGAGGGATTCTAATGCCTTACCATATTGCATATTACTAACAAGAATCTTTAGAGATTTTAGAATTCTTCTTAACAGAGGAAACAGGATGAAGATGAATATCAAAAGCATCATTAATGCATCGACTATATGTAGAATGGGATTGAATACTCAAGAAAAGTAGGAGACAGTGTAAGCATTACTGAGGGGGATCGTACTGTCAGATGCAGTGTAAGTGGAAATGTTACTTCCACAGAGAAGAAGAAACCTCAATCCTCAGGAAGAATGGTTATAGAAGAAAAGAAGAATAAATCATCTGAGGTAGCAACTAAAGATGAGACAATTTTACAAAAAGAAGAAATCCAGGTGCATATGTCTTAAAAATAAGTGTCGTTGAAAAGAAAGGGAGAGACACTTGATTCTGAGCAAGTCAAAAAATCAAGAAGATCACCAAGATTACTAACTCTCCTACAACAAGAGCAGAAGAGAGGGAAATGAGTGATTCCTGGTGAAGATTCTAAGAAGGTAGAAAAAGCACCACAAGCTACTAGGTCTTTGGTCTCAATTTTACAACAACAGTAGCCAAAGTCAGCAAAAGAGACAGAAATTAAGAGTAAGTTGGAGTTTGAAAAGAAGAAACCCCAACCCCAACCACCTTCTAGACTAGTAGCAGAAAATAAGAAATTGAAGACCAGTTAGAAAGAGAGTACTTCAACTAGTGGTCAACAAAAGGGAAAATCAGTTGAACACAGATCAGTATCTTATAATCCTATCAGAAAAGAGGACTTGAGAATGAAGGTGATAGAAGAAATTGTACTTGCTAGAAGCAGAAGCTCAATTATTATAAGAGAACCTATAAAAAGGTTAATCAAGGTACAAGTTAAACCTATCTCGATCAATAATCAGTCTATACATCTTCTAAATCTAGAAGAGAGAAGATTATATGGGATTCTAAAAGATGAAAAGTCAGAACCATATCCTTTGAAGATGACTAAAGATCGATATACTATAGACCCAGCTACAAGTAGGACATTGATCAAGATTGTACCTGATCTATAACCTAGACCTTCAAACATTGTATGCAATGTAGAAAAAGGGAAATAGAAGATGTACCCTAAAGGAAAAATAGCTGACCTTACAGATGATCAAATACAGCAAGCTGTGAGAAACATAGATGATGCATGCAGTGTAGAGCAATTAAGAGGAATCTATGTTTCACACTACATTTCAAAAGCATCAGGAAGTTATTGTGTACGCTTCACCATAGATGCAACTTCTCAGGTAGTTGGTAGAGTGACCAAAGGACAGTTCAGAACTATCATGGTTGAAGGTATTAGTTTTAACTTAGAAATTATTGTGCACCTAATCATGAACCTTAGACCTTTAAGTTCTATATCTTTAATTAAAGATGTCCTTCACCTTCTTGGAAAACCAATACCAAAACTACCAAAACCTGATGACCTTGATCTCCCTGAAGGAAAACAATTGTTCAAACATCCTGTGATCAAAAACATTGAATTAGATGTTTTACCTTTAGAAGCACATGTTGAAACAAACTTCTATCCATCAAGTGCACCTTAACAAGTTCCTACAATTGGTATGGAAGAAGTTAGTAACTCTAAGAAGTGGAGTCAGGAAGCCTTAGTGAAGGAGATTGAATAAATTCATACTAAGTTTGATGATTTGAGTGACTCAGTTAGTCATCTACATGAGGAAGTAGCTTATCTACGAGTGTCAATAGAAGAAGACCTTAAGTTGATTAGGACTAACATGCAACGTATGCTTTCTAAAATCATAAAGCATCTGAGATAAACTTTTTGATTAATAACAAATAGGGAGAGAAGAACAAATGAAAGGGGAGAAAAGTAGAAGAAAGAAGAAAGAATGTATATATTGATTAATGTCTTCTTATTCATTATCTGAATAAAAATCTTTCATTCACTTTTATCTTTCTATATTATGATTATTTGTTATCATCAAAAAGGGGGAGAATGTTAAGTCAAGAGGACTTTTCGATGATGAATTTTGATGACAATAAAAAAATAATAATGTTAGAAATAAATCAACTATTTTGATGAGTTTGTTAAGTGTGCAGAAGTGCAAAACACAAAAGAAAGGAAAACACAGAAGAAGTGGAGAACATAGAAGGAAGCAAAACACAAAAGAAGCAAAACACAGAAGGAAGCAAAACATAGAAGAAGCAAAACACAAAAGGAAGCAAAACACAGAAGGAAGAAAAACACAGAAGGAAGCTTAACAAAGAAGAAGCAAAACAAAGAAGAAGCAAAACACAGAAGGAAGCAAAACACAGAAGAAGCGGAAGATACAGAAGAAGCGAAAACACAGAAGAAGCAGAAGATATAGAAGAAGAAAAATATAGACGATACAAAGCAGAAGATACACTAAAAGCAGAAGATGCAGAATAAGTACAAAACACAAAAGAAGCAGAAGATACAAAAGAAGAAAAACAGACGATACAAAGTAGAAGATACGCTAGAAGCAGAAGATACAGAAGAAGTAAAAAACACAGAAGAAGTAGAAGATACAAAAGAAGAAAACACAGATGATACAAAGAAGAAGATACACTAGTACGTCAAACAGTTAGTTAGTTGGAGTTAGTTACAGATCTCAACTGAATAACAGTTCTACAAGATTCAAGAAGTAGTTATCAAGATTCAAGAAGTAGTTATCAAGAATCAAGAAGCAGTTGGAGACTTAGATTATAAATACTAGTTGTAGTTGAAGATTAAACAACTTTTCAACTTTTCCGAAAACCTTTGAACAATTATTGATCTTTGAGCTTTCAAATGTTTACTTAGAAAAGAAAAATTCTGTAGTGTGATACTAAGAGAGCAAACCATACAGTAACAAAAGCTCAAAATATCTTTCTAGTGAGAGAAACAAAAGGCTAAGAGCTTGGAGAGGCTAAGATAGCTGAAAAAATACTTGGTGTAAGAGACTTGAAGAGGGTCTAGAAAGGAAGAAAGAATACCTGTAAATTTGTCAAAGTATAGGGAAAACTCAGACGAATTCTGAGGATTGGACATAGCCCATGGTTTGGGGTGAACCAGTATAAAATAGTAGTGTCTATCTTCTATTTTTCAACTAATTCTATTTTGTTTTTAAATATGTATATAGAAGTTAATTGCGATCTATCTACGTAACAATTTTCTTATAACTTTCGTGATATTCTTTTAACAACTTAGACAAGTCCTTATAAAAAATATTAAAGATTTTCTATTCATGAAAAGAATACACAATTCAACCCCCCTTATTGTGTATATTGTCTATTGTATGTGAATTCTATATTAACGTGTGATTTACTTCATTGGATGCTTTGATCTTTGTGAAAATGAAGTGATAGAATTTATTGGTTGTATTTATTTTTTCTTGAGGACAAGTATAGATTTAAGTATGGGGATGTTGATAGTTGTGAATTAGTATATGTTTTTCTAAGTAATTGGCATATGTTTTATTGCATAATTGTTGATTATTGTTGTAGTTTAGGATTTACTTTCTATGTTTTCACTTAGTTTGATTTACATTGTTGTTATTTTATGTTTGGTATTAATTTAGGATAAGAATTGATTACTTTTATATAGGAAGGCAGATGAAGCAACTTGAAGATTGAGTTAGAGATCAAAGAGGAGTAGAGAGTAGAAGACTCTCTGTTACAAATTCCCAAGATCATGGGAATTATAATCCTTTTCATTATGCGGGGCTTCATAAAACTTAGGATTTTTGGACTACTAAAAGAGAATTAAGCCTCCATAAATAAGGAGAGAAAAAACTCTTCCATAGAAAGAGCCTCATCGAGTGAAGAACACAAGTTTTGAGCCTTGAAGAAGGATTGAAGTAAAGAATTATCATCAAGATTAGAGAAAATAGCACATCAACATCCAAAATTCTAGATTTTGGCAAAGAAGAGAAGAAGTTTCTTTTATTCAATTTTTTGTGTTTTTTCTTCTAATCTTTATAAGATGGATTATTTGCGTGTTGATTATGTTATGGAGACCATGATTGGCTAATTTAGTTTTAGGGATTGTTTTTGAACTATTTTGTTAAAACTCCTACTTTATTGAATTGAATGAAAGTGTTTTTTATGATTGTTGATTTTATTTGTTATCATATAACAAATCGAGAGAGTGAGTAAGATTATTTGTGTAGGATTATACAACGAGAGCTAACAACCTATAGACTTGTAATCATCACATCAATTGATTAGGTAGAAGAGAGATCTCGACGAATTTGATTGATCACCCATAGGATAGTTTAATAACTAACTGAATTGGTGGACTTATTTGGTAGGCTGAGAGATCGTTCAATTGATTCCATTTAATTTGATTAGGGATAATTAACATTCAAAAATATAGGGTGAGACACAATTCGATTAATAAAATCGGAGGGAGATAAAATAGGGAAAAAGTAATTTCTAGTTTTAGATTCTTGAGTTCCGATTTTTCTACAATTTGGTATTTTTCAGTGTTCATTATTATTATTTTAATCTTAATTTATTTTTCAGATTATTTACATTAAACAATTTCGTTTCTTAAACAAAATTTTGTTTGAATTAAGTGATGTCTGGGCATCAATCCTTTTGAGATCGATATCTTCTTTTTAACTATAAGTCACGACTAGTACACTTGTAATTTTTGATCGTAAAACAAGTCGTTTTTATTGCATAATTACACTCAACATTACTACCTATATTGATTGTTTTCTACTTTATAATAAGACTGTTAAATTGAATATAGAGATCATATCTTAGGTTATTATGTAGCTAGAATTAATTAACGATCTTATCTCAATTAAACATAACCTAAGGGAAAATCAGGATTAGTAGACCATACTGTTAGTCTTAGAACAATAGTCTAGAAAGAGATGTGAAGATGTTATGATGATGGTACATGTTTAATCGTGTTTAGGCAGAGATTGACCTTAGAATTGAACTTTATTTATATTCGACAAATTAATTATTTTGGATTGATTGCTTTTATTTGTTTTCGATAGTTTACTTTTACTTTATTCTCTAAATTGTTTAAAATCCTAAAATCTCCACTTTTATATTTTCGTTACATGAATTAATTTCATTATGGAAATTGACCGAGCATTCCTTGTGGATTTGATCCTAACTTACCATAACTACAAATTTTAGTGTGGAAAGTTAGGTAAATTTTGCATTACACTTGATATGCGCTGTCAAATTTGGGTGTCGTTGTTAGGTAGTGTGGTGATTTAATTTTTGCTTTTAATTTTAGTTGGTGTTTTATGAATATATTTCTTTATAATGTTTTGTTTTTGTTATTTGTTAATTTTAACTCTAAAATATTTATGAGTGTTGGTGTATGGTAGTTACTAGATCTCTTTATAGAGAACCTCAGCCACTTGATTCAGAGATCAAGAGAATACTGTAGGGAATGCACAAGGAAACAAGATCAACTTAGGTAGCTAAATTAGAATCTAAATTCGAAGACATGATGGAAAATTTGAGAACACTGAGGGAGTTGGTAGCACCAAATTTAACCCAAAGACCATTTTACATTACATTTCCAAATTTTGCTGAACAGGTTACCTTTGAGTTAAAATCCGGACTAATACTCTACTAACCATTTTTCATGATCTTGTAGGTGAGGATGCACACAAGCATCTCAATGAGTGTAATATGGTTTGTCTGAGAATGAAGCCTCCAGGGGTGACGAATGAGCAATTCATAATGAGGTCCTTCCTGTTCACACTTAAAGATGCAGTGAAAGATTCAATGTTTGATTTACTAGCTAAAAGTGTGAATCCTTGTTTGGAGATGAAGAGACTATTCTTGAAAAAATATTTTCTAGCCTCAAAGACAACAAGTATACAGAAGTAGATATATGGCATCAAACAGTATAATGGAGAGTCTCTTTACAAGTAATGGGTGCATTTTAAGAAGTTATGTGCTAGTTGTCTACACCACAACATACCAGAGCAACTTCTCATCTAATATTTCTATGAAGGATTACTACCGAAGGAGAGGATTTTGGTTGATGCAGTGAATGGTGGGGAACTTTGTGAGAAGACTCCCATTGAAGTTAGGATCCTACTTGAGCGGATGGATGCTAACACACAACAATTCGCCACTATTAATGATATTCAACGAGCAAATAAGGTAAGCATTTCATTTATCAAACATGATTTAGATGAACTAACATATTTTTTGAGATAGATTGTAGTTGGGCAAGAATAAGTGAAAGTGTGTGGAATATGTTCAAACATGAGTCACCAAACTAATGAGTGTCGAGCACTACAAGAGGGAATTATGGAGTATATAAATATTACAGAAGGGAACTTCCCGAATCACTATAACCTGTACTCATAAACATATAAACCAGGATGGAAGGATCATCCCATCTTGAGTTACAAAGGGAATAGCTAGTAGAATTACTTACAGAATTGGTTGCAAAGAGCACATCAATTTCAACTAAGGCCACAACGAGCCTTCTCTTCTAGTTTAGCTACATCTCTAGATGAACATTCAAGAATCTTACTACTAACAATCTACAACTTCAACAGAGTATGCCACAATTTCAACAAAGCATACAGTAACAACTTCAATAAGGCATACAATAGATTTAGCAAGAGACAAAAGCAAGCATACAAAATTTGGAAAAAATGGGCTAGATAATAGTGAGGCTCAATCTTCTCGAATCATAAAGTGGAAGAAACTTGCCATCCTAACCCGAAGTAAACTTGAAGAATGGCAGCGCTATAACCCTAAGGAGTAGAAAAGAGATTGAGGGTCCTAAGAGAACTGCACCGAGGGTTACTACTAAGGAAGAGTAGAGAAGGAATTTGGAAAGGAAGAAAATCCACCACTGAGTATAAAGGTAAATTTCAAAAGTCCCAATATTATTAAAACTAATCCTCTAGCTTTTCTAAGCAGATTGACAAGATTGAACAAGGAGGAGAAGGATAAAGAGATATTAGAGACTTTCTAGAAAGTGGAAGTCAATATACCTTTGCTCTAGAAAACCAAGCAAGTACTAAGGTATGCTAAATTCCTTAAAGAACTATGTACATATAAGATGAAACTGAGAGGTGATGATGAGTGAGATTGCATTTGTGAGTTTTAGAAAGAAAATGCCTCCAAAATGACATGATCTAGCTATGTTTACCATTCTTTGCAAAATTGGTAATACTGTGATCAATAAAGCTATGTTTTCAATTAATGTGATGCCTCATTCTATTTATACTTATTTAAATTTGGGTCCTTTAAAAGAAACTAGTATGATCATAAAATTGATTGACCGCACTAATGTTTATCCTAATAATGTGGTTAAGGATGTTTTGGTGTGGGTGAATAAGTTAGTTTTTCCTATAGATTTTGTATTGTGGATGAATGATGATGCTTCATATAATTTGATACCTATCTTATTGGGGAAACCATTTCTTAATAAGGCTCAAACTAAGATAGTGCTCGTAAGGGCAACCTCATGATGGAATTTGATAGGGAAGTGATTCATTTTAATATTTTTAATGCCATAAAACACCCTCCTAATGATCCTTATATTTTTTTAAATTGATGTGATTAATCCTTTGGTACAAGAAATGCTTAAATTAAGTTGAAAAGATCATTTAGAAACATTTTTGATAGAGGAATTGGAAGAGGAAGCCAACATTGATGTCGAAAGGGAGAAACGATGATGGATGCAGTGGCCACATTTGAATCATTAGAGAATTGTCCAAAGTGGTATTATCTCATTTCTATAAAACTATCTGAATCTCACCAAAGGTTATTACCTTCTAATACATCAGCACTAAAATTAGAACTAAAACCACTCTCTAATTGTTAGGTTTTGATATGCATCGCATGCATCAACTATCAAAATACGTAGCGGATAATAAAACGAAACCTAAAAAATACATTAGATATAGTAAAACAAAATATGAACTTAAGATGTGTGCTTTATAATCTTCTTCATTCTTCGTTGTCTTAACCTCTTCAAGCTGTTGTAAACCATAACAAACTAAGGAGGACATCTCTAATGATATCCATATGCAGAGTGAAGCCTAAAATCTCTTAGGAAGAATGGTTAGAACACACACAAATTGCTAGCTTTATGGTGTGTTCTTTGAGAGAGTATTTTAGAAGATAGTGAACAATTCATAAAAAGACAATTTTTCTCATAAAACTTTTGCACAAAAATGGAGTGTATTTGAAACCCTTTGGCCTCCCTTTAACCCCTAACATCATTAGAGAGTTAGTTAGAATTAAATGGCTTTTAATCCCACTTAATTTTGCATGAAAACATTCATACCTTCTTTAAATGGTAATTTTGTCATCTTAACTAATAAGCAAGATTCACATGTGTCATATGATTAATAATTAAATGAGCCTAAACTATGACAATTTTGTAACTTATTCATACATCTCTCATATCTTAGATCCCCATCCAAAAACATTTTTCTTGCTCTTCGTATCTCTAATATGTGTAACCCAATAGGCTCCTGGTTATGTTGGCCATTTGAAATATCACTTAATTCAAGCAAGTCATTAGCGATATCTAGCAACACATCATAACCCCCAACTAACGAGAAAGTCAATGGTTTGACTATGAACCCTTCCATAGACAATGTTCCTGTGCAATTCATCCTTCCACCATTCTATACCCCACATGGTTCAAAGTATGGTTAAAGTGTCAACTCCACTATACTGACTACATCACACCTAGATCAAATGACATTAGTTCTTGTCCCCTCGGCTCATTACTTAATTGTATATGTCACTGAAGATTATCTTTATGACATTTCTACTTTGGCCAGGGATTCTTAAGTAATAACACTGACAAGAGACTATGGGTGTCATCCCCTCTTATTAGGAGTGGTGAATCCTTTATTGGCTACTCAATTACCTTCAAATACCTTAAACTGTACCCAATCACTACCTTATGAGCAACCTTTGAAAGGTAACAAGGAATGGAGTCAAAGTATAGGATCAATATCTAAGATATCATTCAGCACCCCAAGTTTAAGGATATTTGCACCATTTTTGTGATGAGACTATCACTGACACTAAAATAAATTATCCATATGATTATCTCATGACAGGTCATCCAACGTGCTTACTACTTTTAGCAAGCATCCATATGTTAGCTCTAAACAACTTATGCTTATAGCTTATAAGATTCATTACTTAATCTAATCAAGGAATATAACATATGCTAGTATGTTTGGATTAATAATGTCCCATCTCATTATTCCTATGACTAGGGATAATTTAGACACTAACATAACTACACATGATAGGAATCTTATTATCATGATTTTTGTATGCTATGTAAAGTATCGAGGACTTCATTAATTCGATTTAACATCAGTATCAATTCATAAAGAACATGAACATAAAATTATCAAAAATGTCATATTTGGTTCATCCTATAGCTAATCACAAATTGTGAATAACTATTAGTTAAACTAGTCAAAATTAACTCTATACTTAATTTATGATCTATTAGGAAACCCAAGGAGTCCAACCTCTAAATATAGTCATTCATCTTCAATGCATATTGCACTGGAGATGTCCTCTTAGTCATCTTGGAACAAAAATTCAACCTAGAGATCTCAAACCTTTTAGACCTAGGTTACTCTTGAAACAGCTCATTCAAATGATAGGCTATAGTATGAGCATCCATAGTTTTATGCTGCTTTTGCAATTCTGGTGATGTAATGGCCAACATTATGCAGCTAGCCATCTCACTATCATCAAGATGCTTTCTATATACCTTCTAATCAATATCAGAAGCATCTACAATAAAGGATTGAGATGTGGTTCTTTAAAGAAATAGTCAGTTTTTCCAACTTGAGAACTATTCTCAAGTTCCTAAGCCAGTTTAGGAAGTTAGGTCTAATCAACTTATTGGCTTCTGTAAGTGAGTGTAGGTTCACACTAGTGGTCATGGTGTCAATTCTTGCAATCTAATGTCAAAGAGAGAAATGGTGTTAGACTGTGTGTGAATAGATGTCCATAAGGACTATAATAACATGTAGAATGGATCCCATTATTTTCTCGCAAATCTATAACCCTCAATATGAATCTGTCTTAGTGGACCAGTATCCAGTGTCTCTAAGAATGACCTTAGGTTTTACCAATAAGGCACCCTAGGTCAATTGGTAGGTATCGTTCGTATCAATTGAATTTATAATACAAATATTGACTTTAGTGCTATCAACTATTAACGTGAGCACACGCATTGGACTATCAACTCTTAATCCATATACATCGTATGTACACTACCAATCTTTACCTCTATCCACGTTAAGCTTGGGTTTGCCCAACAAATCAACACTTCTAGTTAAAACTAACCCATTAATCTGGAAATCATACTTCCATAGATCAAACATATTTGTGTAGAGTGGCTTCGGTTTGCCTAACAACCCTAACTCTAAAAGAACTCTGGTTCTCAGTATATTAATGGAAGGCGTTAGTTTTAATATTTTAAGCGAGGGATTCCTACTTAGGTCTCATCTAGCTAGGAAGGTCTTGTATATATCACATATATATGTAGTTACTATAACTATATTGCAGGACATGGACACCCCAATCATATTGGACTTAATTCCACAACCATCCATCATGCAAGCCACACATACTTATAACATGCATCCTCTAATGCATAATATTAAACACATCAAATTTGGTTGTGACAAGTTATGGATCCTACATTTTGGAAGTTGGTGACTCTTAAATCGAATCTCTTCCTAAGTCTTACTTTGTCAAATTTTAATCTTGTATGTCATTTCAATTTATAATTAAAATTAATCAAATTAAATTAACCTCTTAAATTTATTAATTAATTCAAAATTAATTCACCTTAAAATTGATTATTTGCTATTGAAATTAGATATTTTAATTTTGTCACATGCCAATTTCTAATCTGATTAGAAATAATGCTCTACTTAAATTAATTCTAAATTAATTTCAAAAATTTATAAGACATCAAATCATCATTCCATTCATCTTCAAGTCATTTCATGTTCATCAAAATAATTTTGGAATCACCTAAAAAATATAAAGATAACTGAAACACCATTGAGATGCTAAAAATGACAAATTTGACATCTATTTTTTTGGACATTTTAATTCCATAGAAATTATTTTGGCATGCTTCATTCAACAAAATAACACATTTTATCATATAAAAATATTTTTAGGGTTTTGGAATCGAATGATACATAAAAAATTATCAAACAAAACAGTTCCATCAATTTCAACGAAACTGATCATATATGTTTAATGTTTGAAAAAAAATTAAAATTTTTTAAATTAATTTTGGAAACATTCCGGAGGATTACAAACATTCTAAATATGTTTACATAAAACTTATAGGATCAAACTCCATGAAAAACATGTCAAACCTCATCAGTTTATCCAACCAATAACATATGTTCAGCCAAAAACAATTTTCTAGCATATTGTAAGAAATTCGACAGTAAATATTTCAACCACAATGAAATCAATTTTCAATCAGTACAACCATATAATAAAATTTCATGATTAGGGAAAGAAACTCACGAAAACAAAATTTCATAATTTAATTTCAAATTTTCTAAGAACAGACCCACACCTTACCATCCTATTGCACATGTAATAGAAATGACATCTAATACGCTCAACATGGCTTTGATACCACTGTTGGGTTTCGATCATGCATCAAATGCATCAAATATTAGAATTTGCAGTGAAAATAAATCAAAGCCTAGAAAAAACATAATCAAACATGTGCCATTAGATTTAGTAAAACAAGACATGAACTTAAGATGTATACCTTACAATTTCCTTCGTTCTTCATTGTCTTCACCTCTTTGGATTGTTGTAAACCACAATGACCAAAGGGGGGCATATTTAATGATATCCACATAAAGAGGAAAGCTTAAAACCTCTAAGGAAGAATGGCTAGAACACACACAAATTGCCAGCTTTGTGTTGTGTTCTTTGAGAGAGTTTTTTAGAAGATGGGGAGCAATTCACAAAAAGACACTTTATTTTCTTACAAATTTTTCAAGAAAATGGATTGTCTTTGACACCCTTTGGCCTCCCTATAACCCTCAACATCAATGGAGAGTTAGTGGAAATTAAGTGGTTTTTAATCCCACTTAATTTAGCATGAAAATATTCACCTCTTCTTTGAAGGGTAATTTTGTCATCTAGCTTATTAAAGGATAATTTTATCACCTTGCTTATTAAAGGATAATTTTTTTCATCTTACCTAATAAACAAGATTCATATGTGTCATTTGATTCACATTCAAATGACCCTAAACTACCACACTTTTGCAGTTTGGTGATGCATCTCTCATATCTTGGATTCCCATTTGCTCATTGCGAAAGGTTCGAGACCTCGAGATTGCTCTTTTACTTTAAGATGACTGAGGGAACATCTCCAGTGAAATATGCATTGAAGTTGAATGGCTATACTGAGAGGTTGGCCTCCTTGTGTTTCTTAATAGATCATGAATTAAGTTTACTGGTTTGACTGATAGTTATTCATAATTTGTTCTTAACTACAGGATGAACTAGATATCCACTGTAATTAGAATTGATCAAGTTGTTAAAAGCATTTGAGCCATTTATTAGGAAGGACATTAAGAACGTGATGCTAGTTGACTCTTTTAGTTCAAGAAGGAAGAACCAAAAGAATAAGTTCATAAGGCATAAGGGACGCCTGGTCAAGAAGATAGCTAAGGAGAATGCCCCTAAGGGAAGATGATTCCTTTGTGGGAAGGATGGAAGCATCAGATGCCCCATCTACTTCAGGTATGTTTTTTATTGATATTAATATTGTTTTTACTAATAACATATTGGTATTGGATACTGGTCATGGCTCACACATATGTACTAATATATAAGACCTCAAGAATAAAAAATAACTCAGTAAGGGAGAGTCGGACCTCCACGTAGGCAATGGAACAAGAGTTGCTGCATTAGCTATAGGAACTTATTTATTGACTCTCCCTAGTAGGCTTGTAATAAAATTTGATGATTTTTTTTATGTATTTGTATTGACTAAGAATATGATTTTAGTTTCTAGTTTTAATAAGGCTGGTATCCATTTAACTTTTAGTAAAAATGGTTGTTCTATTAGTTTAAATGGAATGCTTTATGCTATGGGTATATTACGCAATGGAATATACTTATTAGATATATCCAATATGATTTTAAATGTTAATAACAATAAAAGACAAAAAGGAGATAATGTGAAATCATAATACTTATGGCATTGTCACCTTGGCCATATAAGTGAGAGAAGCATGACAAAACTACAAAATTGTGATAGTTTAGGGTCATTTGATTATGAATGATATGAAACGTGTAAATTTTGCTTATTAGGCAAGATAACAAAGTTACCCTTTAAGGGAAAGGGTGAACGAACTACTAGGCTATTGGATGTTGGATTTATGTAAATATAGTGCCCTGGAAAGCAAGTGTATTTAGATGTAACTTTATCTTCTCCAGTTATAGTTTTGTAATGAAAATATTTATTATTAATAAAACAAAAGAGTTTGGTTTTATTTGTGTCAGCATTATATATCTAGTCAAAAGGTACCAACATTCTTTTGTAAGTAATATACATATACATAGAGATGTATGGGAAACATGTATATTATTAGAATTTGAATTAATTGATTCACAGTTGAATAACCAAGTTGGTCACTTGATTATGGCTTTAGATTATAGTGTTTCGATTTATCTCCATATAAGTAAAGGAGTTTACTTCAAGGAAATGATGAGTTTCATATCATAATAGTAGTTGACTATCGATAATGGCATTATTAAATGAATCTGGAATTCATGAATAAAGTGGTTCATTACTTTAATCTTAAAACATACAGCTTAAGCATTCGCTTATTATGAACCATAATCTTGATGAGTGCTAAACTCATATGTGTTTCATTATAATTCTTGATATGATCAGAATGGATTTTTACAAAGTATTAATCTAGTGTCTGTATGTTGGAATTACTGATTGAAACATGTATCAGGGAACATTCATTCAAATAAAAAGTTTATAGTGCTATCATCACTTCTTAGATGTTTTAAGGAGATTTGGTGATTAAACTGGCACTAGTAAGTTGATGGACTAGCTACTCATCAAGTCTTAACACCAAGATAAGATCTTGTGTGTTAATCACCATATAATGTAAAACAGAATATCTAGAAAGAAAAACCAATATAAGGGCAAAATGGTAATTTTACCCTTTATTGTGTTGATGGCTATAATAAGGTTATAAATAGGGTTTGCAGTTGGACATAAAATATGTGTTCTCATAATATTTAATAATTCAAGAGTTCAACTAATTGTCTTTAGTGGAATGGCATTTAGTTAA
>JANZXR010007913.1:0-16622 GCA_027575705.1 Erythroxylum echinodendron
TAATTAAATTATTATTATTACTTAATAGGTTTAAGAGATGTGTTTTGTTTTAGGTTTTAAGGGGAGGGTATTTTTGACATTTCACCAACGTCTTTGGTTTCTGTCTCTGTCCCCTCATTTCTGTGCCACAGTTATGAAAATCACAAGAATTTAATGTCCCTGTCTCCGGAGTCAGGACAAAATTGGGTGGAGACAGCAACCAAACAAGTTGGGGACAAGACTTTTGTGTCTCTGTCATCCGTCTCCACCCTTGGAGACACTAACCAAACACTACGTAAATGACGGCGTTATAAAATCCGTGGAACAACCAAAGGACACCGTGATAATCACTGAAGCAAGCTAATTAATACTTTAAACGACAACATAGTAA
Source organism: Erythroxylum echinodendron (assembly GCA_027575705.1). Lineage (NCBI taxonomy): Eukaryota > Viridiplantae > Streptophyta > Magnoliopsida > Malpighiales > Erythroxylaceae > Erythroxylum > Erythroxylum echinodendron. The sequence goes on from JANZXR010007913.1 coordinate 371, forward strand.
GGTCAGAAGTAGAAAAAAGTTTTAACAATCGTAATTTTCCCACTGAGGGTAAAAAACTCCAGAAGCATCCGAATTAGGGTAAAGCCATCAAGTGTCCACTTTATCTTCATGATGGTGATTTCGACCAAGGTGAGTATTCCTATCTTGAATCATGCTTCTTCTTTTTAGTCTTGATCATTGATCTTCCTATTTTAAGGTAGAATCGTCGAGGGATTTCTTCTGCCCCTCACAAGTGGAACTGCCAAGGTGTGGAGTCTCTGTTTAAAGGTATGCATATTCTTTTTCATGATCCTTATGTTAAGCTTGATGACCAGATGGTTTTTGGAGCTCTCAATCATCATGCAACCATCCAGATAATTTCTCTCTTTTAAAAATTTTTGATTAACTACCCTCTAATTACTTGCAAACATACTATTATCTGCATCTGTGTTATTTGCTTGACTTTCACCTCTCCTATCTCTCTTGTATAACTTTCATTTCTCAGTCGATAAGACGATGCTTCTTATCTTCCAATGGAACGATATAAACATAGTAGTTTTAGGAGTACATCTTCCTTCAGGTAACAACTTAATCCATTTTCCTTTTTCGATTTGGTATTGCATGTTTTATAATTGTGTATTTAACCCATATTCTATGCTCTAACAACATGCGCGCTACAATTGGGTAGTTATTTTAAGAGAAACATCAATTCTCTAATCCTCATGATTATATAATTCATCAATTCTAGAATTGAACGCGCTCTGTCTTTGAAAATTCTCAAATTCCTCTTTTTCCATATCTCCTCAATAGTAGAAGCAAGTGAGATTATATATACTACTTTATCCCCTTTTGGATCAGTCTTTAGACCTCTTAATTTTTCCAATATGAAAGTAAGCAAAATCTCATCCCATCTCCAATGGCACTTCTCTTCAATTCTTTTCCATATGCTCTCCACAAAAGGGCATTGGAAAAAAAAGGTGGTCTTTAGTTTCACTGTCATTCCTGTATAGGACACAAGTGTTGTCCAGATTTAGAAATCGTAGTTTGCCAATGGTGGCCATTTTGTTCAATGTAGCTAACCATAATAACCAAGAGGTGTTGAGTTTAAAGTCTTATGCCAAATTATAGGGTACCAATCAACTAAGTTGGATTGTCCTTATGTTAGCCATTCCCTATATGCCGTATTAGAAAAAGAGTTAGGGGGTTGGTTTAACTAAGAGTATTTGTCTTGAGTCTTACAATTAGGGGAATAATTGGGGACGAGGTGAATCACTTGGTAAGGAAATTCTTTCCACGTGTTGCCAGTAATGACATCATAAAATTTAGCATTGAGTGGAAGATTTCTCCAATATTGGACTGCTCTAGGAATTCGAATTAGTGGACCATGACCCGTCCAATTATCAAACCAAAAGTATGCTTATTTTCCATGACCCATTTTACATTTCACTCCCGCCCATAATTTCCTTAAGCCTCATCAAATTGTTGATGTACCAAGATAGAGAGTCCTTAGGGGAAATGGACCATAATGATTTCCCTTTAAGGATATAAAAGTGAAGCCACTTAGTCTACAATGTATCTTTGTTGTACAGAATATACCAGATCTTTTTCAGCATCAATACGTTGTTGGTTGTAGCAATAAGGATTATCTTGGGCCCCCTCTAACTTTCATTAACCTTCCCTCAAAGTAATTCTTTCCCTATAAGACCCTTCGAATTAACGTTTGAATTGCCTTCACTACTCGTTTAGCCAGAAAAATACTAGTAGACTAATAAATTTGCAAGGAATTCATCACTGATTTAATTAGTTGAACTCTTCTCTGAAAAGATAAGAACCTATTTGTCCAAAGGTTTAATCTCTGCTGTATTCTTTCCGCAAAAGGGTAACATTCAGAGAAATGAATCCTTCTTATAGTGATAGACAGTCCTAGATAGCATAAAGGATACTGTTTCCTTTCCATATAAGATATTGCAGCTATCTCAGCTTCTAATCCATTTACACTATTAGCCAATACAAAATGACTCTTTGCTAGGTTAATTACTAAACCTGACATTTATCCAAATTGCTTTAGAGAGGACATCAAGATCTTAATTGAAGTTGGATGTGCCTTGCAATAGTAACAATTTGTTAGCAAAACAAAGATTGATTAGAGATACCTTCTTGTTTTTGCTATGAAACTTGAATCCCTTTTCCTTCTCCACATTATGCTTCAATAATAGAGTTCGAACCTCCATACAAAGGATGACCAAATAGGGAGACACAGGATCACCTTATTGAAGCCCTCTCACTCCTTTAAATAATCTAGTTAGTACACCATTCATTAGCATCAATAGGAAGTGGTGGTTATACATACCTATATCTATTTAATGAATATAGAAGGGAATCCCATCACCTCCATCACTTTAACAATAAACCTCCATTCCATATAGTCAAAGGCCTTCTTAAATTCAGTTTTAAAAACACAATTTAGCAGAGAACTCCTCCTTTGATACCCCTTAATGAGCTCTTGAATAATGAAGATGTTTTCCCCTATCATCCTTCCTTGTATGAATGCATTTTGATTATTATTAACCAACATCCCCAAAACTACATTGTGCTTATTTGCTTATTTGCTTTAATTTTAAAGATTAGTTTATAAAGGAAATTAGAACAAGCATAAGCCTGAACTCTTTAAAGGAATTTGGGTTATTTGTCTTGGGAATTAAGCAAAGGAAGGTTTTATTAATCTCCTTTAATAATACATTAGTAGAGAAGAATTCATTTAAAACTTGCTTAACCATCCTTCCAATCTCACCCTAAGCTTTCCAAAAGAAAACCCCATTTAGGCCATTAAGACATGGAGCTTTATTTTAATTCATTTGGGAGATCACATCTTCAATCTTTGCATCTTGTATAGGTCTGACTAAATCAAGAGTCTTGTTAAGCAAGTTTTACAATTTATAAAAACCCTCAATAATCCGCAAACGCATAGATCGTACTTTGTAGTATTGAATGGTAGATCCCATGAGGAGGGTACTAGCCTAATCCTAAGTTTTCTAAAGCTTAAGAAAAGAATAAAAAGAAATAAAAACTGCACTAGTGAACACGAAAAGTAAATATGAGAAATTAATTTAAGAATTGTAAAGTAGAAATTTCAACAAAACAGAATTAAGCTGAGCAGTCACACAGGTCACAATGGAAATCCATCAAGAGAGTTAATCAAGTTATGAGAGAGGGATTTTACCTATCATTAATGCTAATCCAGCCATTTATATGTTTATAGGAAGTCGGTTCTATACGGGCATAGGGTTGATTACTCTCTGTCGAGTTATAACCATTAAAGCCTAAATTGTAAACCCTAATCGAATTATGAAACTTGCAATCTCTCAATTAACAAATTACCTACAATTCTAATTAGTTCTAAAGCTCTCTAATAAACAATTGGGTCTCGCACGAGATCTCAATCTATAAAATTATCGACTAGAATGATTAAGTGGTCAATTAGATAACCTAACCTCGCTTTCATTAATCTGATCTAATCATTTTTATCTAACTCACCTTCTCAATTTGTTACCGAAACATACAAATACATTAATCAATCACAACACCCAAACCAATAAACACAAAATAACTAAATTGGCATTAACTCAAAGTAAAATCCCGAAGGAGAGTTCAGAACATTATCAACAACCTGAAATCAATCCATCTCAACTTTATACATTTAAATGAAAAAGGAAATGAAGAGAAAATGGAAGTTAGGTTGGACAAATCGGGAAGGCAATGGTGTTAGGATACCAGCTAATCTGGGGAGCATAGACATCGGGATCCACTTCTTCCTCCTCTTCTTCTTCTCTCTCTCTCTTCTTTTCTCTCTCTTTAGGGTTTGCAAGAGTGGTTGAATGTGAAGCTCCCTTTTCTGTTCACTTGTTTTAAATATTCTTTTATGTTTTGGGTAACCCTAGGGTTTTTTGGAGATTTGAAAGATCCAAAAAGTTCCTCTAAACATGAAGTTTCTAAGCATCTGTGCATTTGCCCGCCACAGGCCACGACCGTGGCTTACATCTGAGCCTTCTTTCTAGAGCTTCTGTCACAATCGTGGCTAGCCTAAGTTCCCTCAGAAACTCCTTCATTCATTGATATTGACCCTAAAATACTAGCAAATACGTCAAGGTACCTCAAAAACATAATATTTAAGCTCAAAAATTTGTACTAACCTATAAAACACTTCAAACACAAATAATTAACAAACTAACACAATTAACATATATTAAATGATTGAATTAACGACTGAACACATATCAAACTATGCCTTAAAACATGATGCAATTTACACTTATCAAGTCTCTTCTTGAGAAAGCTTCTTTGAGATGAAAGAGTTTAACAATTGTGAGATAACTAAAATCCTAGTAGATTGACCATAAAAGCTACTAAAATATTTCCTTGCCTCTTATAAGATTTGATCCTGATACTTGAGTAGATTGCCATCTTCAGCCTGGATTAAACAAATTCTATTGTGGTTCATCCTCCCTCCTAATGATTTGAAGAAGAACTTAGAACCTTTATCAACTTCTCGTAACCATTTAACCCTTGCTCTCAGCTTTGTTAGACTTTCATGATTCTCAACAGCCGAGAGATAGTGATTCAGTTTCTTTTTCTCTAGTGACAAAAGTAGAGGGTCCCCAGGGTTACTAGAAAGCTACCCTTAAATTATATAAAGATCACTCTTAGATCTTTCAATAGCATCAACAATGGATCTTCCCCTTTTATCATTTAGTTTTTTCAATTCATCCTTGATTGCTTTAAGCCTATGAACCTATATAACTGTTTAGCTCTATATACTGACATTCCTATCTGAATAGCCTTTTAAAAACCTTTCATATCTAACAAGAAGTTGTTAAATCTAAAAGGAAATTTAGCATTATGTTTTAGAAACATACCTATATCCTAGCAGGAGAGTGGTTAGAGAAGATAGGATCTAGAAAGGAGGTAGAACTCATAGGAAACTGAAGTAACCAACTCTTATTTACTAGCACTCGATCCAACTTTTTCCCTATAGACTAGTCCTTTACTTGTTTATTACTCCAAGTAAACATCAGAGATCAGTTAGGCCTCCTGTCTCCACACAATCCTTGAAGTCTGATAGACCCTTTTGACTGTAACGATGAAATATAGATAGAGCAGAGAAATAGAAATGGAAAGAGTGAATAGTCTGTATTGATGTTAGGATAAATCAACAAACCCATCGCAATTGGGAGCAGCGTTCCCCTATAACCAACCTCTTAACCGAGGTGTAAAATGAACAGAATACCCAGATGCCCTCCTTCCTCTCTCTCTAGCAACATATATGCATAACTGTAACAGAAAATGACTAGGGACCACTAGCTATGACAGGACAAACATAAGGGAGTGTGCACAAACACACCACCCTCCTGTGTAACAATTTCCTTACAGAAACATAAAGAATCTGCCAGCCAATCATTATTGAAAGGGATTAAATTCCACGTCACCAGCTGCTTGTCTTCAGATATTGATTTGGATTGGACTCCTACGACTCCTTCGTCCATAAACCTTAAGAGGCCTATCATTACTCCCCCCAAATGAACTCACCTTATCCCTAAGGTGGAAATCCGGAAATTAAGCCTTGATGTCCTCCACATTTTCCCAAGTCGCTTCAAAATCAGGCAAATTTTTCCACACCACCAGCACTTCGATACCAGACTTCCCATGTCTCACATCCTTGACCATCGTTGGTTCAACCTCCCAATGCATGTCTTCGGAAAGCACGGAAGGAAGTGGTTCGACCAACTGCTGAGTACCCACAGCATGCTGCAACTGTGAAACATGGAAAACCGGATGGATGGAAGATTTCGGCGACAAGTCCAACTTATAAGGTGTTGTCCCAAACTTTTGCAACATATAATATGGTCCAAAAAATCTTGGAGCCAACTTTTCATTTACCCGTTTTGCCAATGAACGCATCCTATACGATTGTAATTTCAAATAAACCATATCATTGGGCTGAAAAACAACATCACGCTGATTGGCATCTGCATGCCTCCTCATGTAATCCTGAACCTGCAGTAAGTGCTCTCGCAAATCCAACAAGATCTCATCCCACTTTTTTAATGATTCATTAATATCAAAGTTACTGGATGGAGTAGATATTTCATACTTGATTAGTGGAGGAGGGTCACGCCCATATACCACTTTAAAGGGAGTGGTATTCAAAGATGAATGATATGTAGTGTTGAAGAAGTACTCTGCCCATGGAAGCCATTTGAACCATTCCCTCAGTTTTGACGAAGTAAAGCACCTCAAATATGCTTCCAAACTCTGGTTAACCACCTCGCTTTGGCCGTCGGTTTGAGGATGGTAAGCAGTGCTTCTGTTCAGTCGTGTATGGTGGAGCCTAAAAAGTTCAGTCCAAAAATGACTGAGAAAGATCTTATCCCGATCAGAAATAATGGAACGCAGACAACCATGGAGTTTAACCGCCCCAGCCACAAATTCTTCAGCTACTTTCTTAGCAGTATAGGGATGTTTCAATTGCAAGAAATGACAGTACTTACTCAACCTATCAACCACCACCAGAATAGTATTGAACCCATTGGATTTAGGAAGTCCTTCAATGAAGTCCATACTTATATCCTCCCATATGGCCACTGGAATCGGAAGAGGCTGAAGTAATCCCGCTGGAGAAAGATTCTCATATTTCATGGTTTGACAAATATCACAAAAAGCAACAAGCTACTGTACATCCTTCTTCATCCCTTCCTAAAAGACTTCCCGTAACAACTAGTTATAGGTTTTTAAGAAGCCTCCATGCCCCCCCATTGGTGTGTTATGAAACTCCTTCAGAACTTGTTGCACCAGCCGCGAATCCTTAGGAAGCACCGCACGCCCTTTGTATTTCAAAATCTCATTTTTCCATGTCCATCCAGGTTTACTTAGTGGGTCTTGCTTCAGTTTTTCCACGATATCCCTTAGCCTCAGGTCAGACGCCACGGCAGCCATAATTTGTGGTTTGTCCAGAAAACTAGTGAGGACCAATTCACTGTACTCCACTGCTGTATTAACGCGGGACAAAGCATCAGCCGCGTTGCTTTCCTTCCCTGGTTTATAATGAATTTTAAACACATAGCCCATCAGTTTCGTTAACCATTTTTGACAATCCGGTGCTACCAGTCGCTGCTCAAATAGGTATTTAAGGCTCTTCTGATCCGTCTGCACTATAAAATGGACTACCCAACTTGGCTTAGAAATGATATTGGCCTCCCATTCTGAGATAGTACAGCCCCTACTCCCTTGCCAGATGCATCAGTCTCAATCAAGAAAGGTTTACTGAAATCAAGTAAAGCCAAGGTTGGCACCACCATCATTGCTTTTTTTAATTCTTGGACAGCACTTGTAGCTTCCTCATTCCATACGAAGGAATCTTTTTTTAATAATCTTGTTAGAGGAGTAGCAATCTTACCATAATTTTGTATGAATCTTCGGTAATAACCTGTCAAGCCAAGGAAACCACGAAGCTCCTTTGGTGTTGTCGGGATTGGCTAATCCTTCATCACTCTCAACTTTTCCGGGTCGACGCGCACACCTTCCCCACTGATTATATGTTCCAAATATTCCAACTGTTGCTGTCCAAAGTTGCACATTTTTCAGTTGACATAGAACTAATTTCGCTGCAATATCGGTAGCACCATACACAGGTGTTCCACGTGTTCCAGCACTGATTTGCTATAAACCAATATATCGTCAAAAAATACCAACACAACACCCCTTTGAATATGGAATTCATAAGCGCTTGAAAAGTGGCCGGGGCATTTGTGAGCCCAAACGGCATCACTAAAAATTCGTAGTGCCCCTCATGCGTCCGAAACACTATCTTGTGAACGTCAGAAGAGTTCATCCTTATTTGATGATACCCCGATTTCAGATCTAGTTTGATAAACCATCGAGCCCCAAATAATTCATCCAGCAATTCATCGATATTTGGATTGGGAATCGATCCGACATCGTGACTTTGTTGAGAGCTCTATAATCCACACAAAACCTCCAACTACCATCCTTTTTCTTAACGAGCAGCACCGGACTAGAAAACGGACTACTGCTAGGACGAATAATTCCTGCACTCAACATCTCCATCACTAACCTCTCAATCTCTGTTTTCTGAAAATGGGGATATCGATAGGGGCGAACATTCACGGGTTCCGTCCCTTCTTTAAGAACTATTGCATAGTTGTACATTCGGTCAGGCGGTAACCCCCGGGGTTGCTCAAACGTCTCCTAAAATTCCTTTAGTACTGCTGAAATTTCCTTCGAAATTTCTTCCCTACACACCTCCTGCATCTCAATGGAAAATAATTCCACCATATACCCTGCCTTCTCCTTTTGTACATCTTTAAGCAATGTTTTCAGTGATACAGCGGAGTTGCTCAAGCTTGGATCCCCCTTTAATACTACGGTTTTGCCTCCAAGCTCGAAAGCCATTGTTAAAAGCTTCCAATCCACTTGCGTGGTCCCAAACAGGGATAAACATTTTATTCCCAAAATCAGATCCGAACTGCTCATCTTGATGGGAAGATAATCCTCAACCACTGTTAATCCTTGCATTTCCAATACCACTCCCCTGCAAATCCCAGTGCCTTTCATCCAGTGACCGTTCCCCACAATAACTCCATAATTGGCTGTCTTCGAAATCGAAATTCCTAGTTTTCCCACCAACTCCATAGCTATAAAATTATGAGTCGCTCCGCAATCAATTAACACCACCACCTGTGATTCCCCAATTCTCCCATTCACACTCATAGTCCGAGGTTCTGATAACCCAACCACTGAATTGATGAAGAGCTCCACCTCCTCCACCGGACTGTTCCCTTCCTCTACCTCCTCTGGCAGAGAAACTTCTTCCGTCTCCTCATTCACCAGCAATACTTGTAATTCCCGATTTGGGCACACATGTCCCACATGCCAACGGCCCTCACAACGGTAACACAAGCCTTTTTCCCTTCTAGCTTGGACCTCAGTAGCGGTAAGTCTCTTAAACTTGTTGGTGTTGGTGTTTGAGGTGTAAGAGTTTGTGTTGTGGGTGTTTGGTTTAATGGGTGAGTTAATGGAGTTGTTGAAGGTTGCAGATGTGGTGCGGCTGTGTGGAATGAAGAGGTTTGTTTGGTTTGGTTAGGGTTTTCGGATTTATTTCCCTTAGATGGGATCACGACACTGTTCTATTATCCTGCCATGTTGGGCTCTGTGACCCCAGCTTGAGATGCCCCAGATGCACTAGGGTGTAGTGACTGGTTACGTTTTTCTATCCGGATGGCCACTTCAATGGTCCCCTTTAATCCTGTTGGACTGAACAACCACACCTCAGCCCTTACTTTCTCCTCTAGCCCATTTACAAAACTGTAGTTAAAGTGGCCTCGTCGAGCTCCCCCACTGAAGCAGCCAGTAATTCAAAACGAGCTCTAAATTCAGCCACCGTCTTTGTCTGTTTCAATGCAAATAACCGGTGCAGCAAGGATCCGTCCACCGGACCCAAAAACCTTCGTTGCATCGAAGTTTTAAGTTGCTCCCATGAAGAAAACAAAGTGCCTCTTTCTTTAAACCTTAACCATGCTTGGGCCTCCCCCTCAAAGCAAATTCCCGCTGCTTCTATCTTCTCAGCCTCCATGAGTCGATTCAGAATGAAGTAGCGTTCAGCCCTGAAGACCCATACATCTGGGTCAGTTCCCGAAAAAACGGACAACTCCAGCTCCCTTGGTAAACGATCTTTATCCCATGGTTGACTATTTTGGTTAGGTGAGAAAATTTCAGTAGTTTTGGTTTGATCAGGTGGGTCACGGTTTTGGTTCTGGGTTTTGTCGATGGGATTTCTGTCTGAGTTTTAGGTGTTGTCGATGGGGTTTTTGTCTAGGTTATGGGTAGCACCTCCACTGGACTCTCCTTGGGCAGTGTCATTTTTTTGTAACTGAACTAAGATTTGTATTTGTTTGGTGAGGTCTACAATGGAAGTTTTCATTTCATTCACATCAACTTTAAGGGCAGGTATGTCGGCTACTACTTTCTCCACTGATTCAATACGAGCCTCCATTCTTGTTGGCATGATCTAGCAGGTCCGAGGAACGTAAGGCTCTGATACCAAAATGATAGACCCTTTTGACTGTAACGATGAAATATAGATAGAGCAGAGAAATAGAAATGGAAAGAGTGAATAGTTTGTATTGATGTTAGGATAAATCAACAAACCCACTGCAATTGGAAGTAGCGTTCCCCTATAACCAACCTCTTAACCGAGGTGTAAAATGAACAGAATACCCAGATGCCCTCCTCCCTCTCTCTCTAGCAACATATATGCATAACTGTAACAAAAAATGACTAGGGACCACTAGCTATGACAGGACAAACATGAGGGAGTGCACACAAACACACTACCCTCCTGCATAACAACTTCCTTACAGAAACACAAAGAATCTGAGACCCAATCATTATTGAAAGGGACTAAATTTCACGTCACCAGCTGCTTGTCTTCAGATATTGATTTGGACTGGACTCCTACGACTCCTTCGGCCATAAACCTTAAGAGGCCTATCAAAGTCTAATGTGAAGTTCCTCATACGAGCATTCCCTTCAACTTCAGTTCTATACAAAGTAGAGTTAAAATCTCCACTAATAATCCAGAGCCCAACCACTCTATTATGAAATCCATCAAACTCTTCCATAGCTCCTTCCTTTGGAAGGCATAATTAGAGCCATATATGACAAAGGAGAAAATATACACATCCTCTACTTTGAAATGCTATCTTATGTGTATCATCTACATTTCCACTTCCAAGACATCAACCTTCACAATTTTTGGATTAAAACCAATAATTATTCTTCCCAAAGCATGCTTTTGATGATTAGTAACAAATTTCCAGCTACTACCTAATTTATTTAGCTTCATAATATTATCAACCCTAATATTAGTTTCCAAAAGAGCAATTAAACATAACTTTTCTTAATAGACAAAATCCCTCAAAGTTAAAAGATTTTTAGGGCAGTTAATACCTCTAGCATTCTATGAAAACCAAGTCATTAAGAAGATGTAACTAATTTGGAGCCTTTCTTTTTGCTCCTATTTTCTCTCCTTGTAACCTTACTCTTAAAAGATGTTCTCGAATCATGTCGCATTATGGAAGAGGAAGAGCTTCGAGTGATCTACTTTTATTTAGCCTTACACAAGAGTTTAATTGTTCTAATTCCTCTTTCTTTTCCCCATTCTTATTGGAGTGTCCATTTAAATCTTGGCATCTGTAAGGAGAGAAGTTACCACCTATGATTTGCTCATTGATTCTATGTTGGGCTCTTACACAATCTCTTGATTTGATTCTTTTTTAGTGCACTCATGACTTGCATACTTGTCTAATCCTATAAGCTCCTCATAATCTCCTCTTAAGAGCTTCTTACCCGTAGGTATCCACCTTTTTCCTTGATATTTCAGTTATGGTTTCCATTGGTAATTAACATAATCACTATCTTCAAATAAGGTTCCATTGGCTCCCAAGCTCATAACTGGTATACTTTCGGCCATATTTTGTATTGACTCCATATTTATATATAGCCTTACATATCTAACTCTTTTCTTTTGTGCAGTATTTTTATCCATACAAAGAGGAATTCCTAGATAGCTTGCTATCATGTTAAGGCCTTTGGTAGTCCAATATTCAAGTAAAACATCGTGTAAATAGACCCATAAAGGAACAACTTTATGTTTAATGAAATCTGCTTGATTCCCTAATCTCTACAACTGTAGAAATAAAGGCTGGTTCAAGATATACTAGTGACCTCATCCACCACTTTCATAGCTACATCTTTATATAAGAAGGAAAATAACATCATGTTTTCTGCTGTTATAAGCACTTCTAGTAAACCTCTTTTCTTCTGCTTATTTTGTGCCCATTTTTGAATAATTGGAAATGCAGGTCTTCTATCCCAAAAGAAGCCAACTAATGAAACTTCCCACGTTTTTGTACTAGCCTGAAGAAAATCCAATTTACGGGAAACCAACAATTTGCCATCTTCTTCTTTCGGAGGGTAGTAATGTAAGGTACAATCCTACCCCTCCCCTATGACTTGTTTCCAGCTTTTCTTAACTTGTTGTAGGAGCAACCTTATAAGGAAGAGAGGAACCCTTTGCATCTGTTTAGGGAAAAGGAAGAAAGTCAATAGTGGTCAAAGGAGTTATTGACATTTCTAAAGAGTAGAAGACTTAATTAGGCAAAGGTAAGAGGGTAAGGGCCAAATTTTTCAAAGGGTAGTTTCCAGAAATGTGAAAGTGGACAAGGTCAAAAGGAAATGAAGATTATGAAGAACAAATTGACCTTTGAAGAGAGAGAGAAAATGAAGTGTAAATCAAAGCCAGATTTGAGTATAAATGAGGTTAAAGATAGAGGAAAGAAAGATGAGGTGAGGGAGTTGAGTAAAATGGAAGCTAGTTAGTGAGAAGTGTTTCATTGCTCCTAACTTATTCTTCCAAGTATGACTGTAGGAAGGTGACTAGAGAAGAGCGAGAGCAAGGATATCATTTCTTTCAAGTTGATCGTCTTTCGGTCTGACTTAAACGTTAAGGTTTCATACTAAAAATCAATTCTTAAGGATCTGGACTTTTGTTTTCTTATTTTGTAAGTTAACAAAGAGACATATTTTTCATTAATATCAAGTCGAGCTTTGTACTTCTCTTTAGATGTCACATGGTTCAATAGGAAGTGAATTTAAAAAATATTATTATCAGCTAACTAGAAGTGAACAAGAAATGTATATTCAAATCTATATTCAAAAATTACCTTATCCTATTAACAAAACTATAAAAGAACTGTTTCTAATTAAACAAAGTCAAAATCTTATAGCTTATAATCTAGGTGATGCTATTTTAGTTGTAAAAGAAGTAATATCTCAAAAATGTCTAGAAGCAAAATTACGAAAAACATTAAAATATAAAAATATCCAACTATGTTGTTCTAAATATTCAGAAGTTCTATAACAATATGGTTTTGACTTTACTCTGTATAAATATCCAAAACACAAAATTCAAAAGAAAATGTATAAATGGTGAAAATATCTAAAAAACAATTGTATAAAAAACATCCCTTTAAAAGATCTAAAAAATTCTTTCGTAAAAAGAACTATTGTCAGTTTAAACCTAAACGTAACTATTGTCCGTAAGGAAAGAAATAATGTAAGTGCTGGTTATGTAAAGAAGAAGGACATTATGTAAATGAAATGTAAAGAAAAAGGTCATTATGCAAATGACTGCCCCAAACGTAACAATAAAATTAAATACAAAGAAAAAATAAATATATTAAATTCAGCGATAATATCTAAATTAGAACCTATTGAATCTGATTATAAGACTGACTCTACTATAAATACTTTATATTATTATGAATTTCAATCTCAATTCTCATAATCAACAGACGAATCCGAATATAACATTTATTTAAATACAGATTCAGATTAAAAAAGTCAATACATATATTGATACCGGAGCTACAATATATATAGCTACTAAAACTTTATTAAAGAATTGGAAAAGATTAGACAAACCATTACAAATTAGAGTAGCAGATGCAAGTATTAAATATATTTGGTATGTCAGTTATTACAATAATATCATCATTTAGAATGATACCTTTACAATACCGTTTATTTATCAACAAGAATCAGGATTACCAATCATTTTAGAAAATAATTTTTTTAAAATTATATCATCTTTTTTCAATATTTACATTATATCACTCTCAAAACACCATTAATTAAGTCTCTAAATAAAAAAAATCTATCATTCTCAAAATTCCTATCTACTATACTATGTATTACCATACTTTAAAGCTTATATCTGAAAAATGAATCAATTACAATTTTTTCTTCAAAACAAGGTATCATTACAAATCGAAATCAAAACTTTACTTGATCAAGTTTGTAATGAACACCCGTTAGATCCAATTAAAAAATACTAATACTCAATTAATTGAGATAAAATTAAAAGATCCTACACAAGAAATAAATATTAAAAATAATATCCCATACACCCAACAAGATGTACAGGAATTTATTTCCAAGTTTTCCGATTTATTAACTAAACAATTAATTTCTCCTAGCACAAGTAAGCATTCTACACTTGTTTTTTATGTTAACAATCATTCTGAGCAAAAACGAGGAAAAAGATGCATGGTTATTAATTATAAAAAACTCAATGAAGCAATCATAGGAGACACATATAAATTACCACGAAAAGATTATATTTTAAATAAACTAAAAGGACATAAATGGTTTACCACACTAGATGCCAATTCTGGATACTGGCAACTTAGATTACATGAAAATACCAAACCATTAACTGCTTTTACCTGTCCTCCCCAAAAACATTTTCAATGGAATGTCTTGCCTTTTGGTTTTAAACAAGCACCAAGTATTTATAAATGATTTATGGACACTAATTTAGAAGGATTAGAAGATTTTACTTTAGCTTATATCGATGATATTATTATATTTTCAAATACTGATAAAGAAGATCCTTTGAAAAAAGTAATACTAGTTCTTCAACGATGAAAAGAAAAGGGATTAATTTTAAGTAAAAAGAAAGTTCAAATCGCCCAATAAAATATCGAATATTTAGGCATCGAATTTCATAATGGTTTTTTAAAATTACAACCCAATATTCTTACTAAAATACAATAATTTCCTGATATTTTAAAAAATAGAACTCATGTACAACAATTTTTAGGATTACTTAATTATATCTCAAATCAAGGTTTTTTCGAAAATCTTGCCAAGGAACGAAAAAGATTATAACTTAAATGTAGTACAAAACACCAGTGGACTTGGACTCGTGAAGATACTGAAACAGTATGTACATTAAAAACTCTCTGTAAGGATTTACCTATCTTATATAATTATTTAGCTAATGATACACTTCTGGTTCAAATAGATGCCAGTATAGATACATGGGCCGGTTGTTTATTAGCTCGACCACCCAATCAGAAGAAATATTTATTATGCAAGTATATAAATGGCACTTTCAGTGCCACTAAAAGCAAGAATCCAATACATGAGAAGGAAACATTAGCCTGTCTCAAAATTTTAAGAAAATGATGTATTGATTTATTACCAGTTGAATTTACTATTCAAACCGATTCAAAATATCTATGTGGATTCACTAAATATAATATTAAAATGAATTATAATAAAGGCAGAATAATCAGATGGCAATTGGAATTAAATCAGTATAATTTTCATATTCATTATATAAAATCTACTGACAACAGTTTTGTAGATATCTTAACCAGAGAATGGAAGTAGCAGTAGTGAGTCTTAAGGAATCCTTGACGAAGAAGGAAGCTTAGCTCATAGAGCTACAACATCAAGTAGGCACTTCAAATCTTTATTCAAAAATTACCTTATCTTATTAACAAAACTGTAGAAGAACTATTTCTAATTAAACAAAGTCCAAATCTTGTCGCTTATAATCTAGGTGGTGCTATTTTAGTTATAAAAGAAGTAATATCTCAAAAATGTCTAGAAGCAAAATTACAAAAAACATTAAAACATAAAAATATCCAACTATGTTTTTCTAAATATTAAGAAGTTCCACAACAATATGGTTGTGACTTTACTCTGTATAAATATCCAAAACACAAAATTCAAAAGAAAATGTATAAATGGCGAAAATATCCGAAAAACAGTTGTATAAAAACCATCCCTTTAAAAGATCTAAAAAATTCTTTCCTAAAAAGAACTATCGCCAGTTTAAACCCAAACGTAACTATTGTTCTCAAGGAAAGAAACAATGTAAGTACTGGTTATGTAAAGAAGAAGGCCATTATACCCCATTTGGTGAATGATTTATCGGCCAAAAATTAGCTGATTGACTATGTTTAGGTGATCAACTATGTTAAACATCTGCTTATTGTGTTTGGTCAACTGATTGGGTTGGCTGATTGAACCCAATTAGCTAATTTTTAAAAAGCTCAAGAGTGTGTTTTACCTTTAGTTGATAAAAAATGACGAATGTGCCCTGTAAAGAATACCCACAGACAGCGAGACAATTCACTCAGAAAGTTTTGGGGTAGATTTTTCTTTCTTTTTTCTTTAAATGTCATCTCTCTTCACGAACCTTCGTTCTGATCACAATCTTCTACTCCTTCGTTCTAATCACGACTGTATCATCAGAAAAGAATACCCACAAATGTAACATCCCGTTTCCAGAGAACGGGTCGGACCAAAGAAACGGGTCCAGATGTGGTAAATGACCACATCTCAT
>JANZXR010007933.1:0-16619 GCA_027575705.1 Erythroxylum echinodendron
ACAGGAGCATTTCTATTGGCCTAACATGAAAAAGGATGTTGAAAGAGTTTGCTCTAGTTGTGTAGCGTGTAGGCAAGCCAAGTCCAAGCTGCAACCACATAGGTTGTACACGCCTCTACCTGTCCCTAATTGTCCTTGGATTGATATATCTATGGATTTTGTATTAGGATTGCTTAGGACTAAGAAAGGACGTGATAGTATCTTTTTTGTAGGTGATAGTATCTGATGATGCTACACATGTTGCTGATTTATTTTTTAGGGATGTTGTTAGGTTGCATGGAATTCCTAGAACTATTATTTCATAGAGGGATTCTAAGTTTTTAAGTTACTTTTGGCGTGTTTTGTGGAATAAATTGGGAACAAAACTTTTGTTTTCTACAACTTGTCATCCCCAAATAGATGAACAAACTGAAGTGGTTAATAGAACCTTAGGATTTTTATTGCATGCTGTTGTAGTTAAAAATTTGAAAGCTTGGGAAGATTGTTTGCCTTTGATTGAGTTTGCATATAATAGAAGCATTCATTCTTCTATAGGTTATTCTCCATTTGAGATTGTGTATAGTTTTAACCCCATTAACTCCATTAGATTTGTTGCCTTTACCCTTGAATGAGATTATTAATGTAGATGGGCAGAAAAGGGCCGAATTAGTTAAGACAATAAATGAGAAAGCTAGGCAGCATATTGAGGAAAAGAACAAGAAGTATGCTCAAAGAGCCAATCAAGGGCGCAGGGTGATGAAGTTTGAGCCTGGAGATTAGGTTTGGCTGCACTTCAAGAATGAGAGATTTTCTAAACAAAGGAAGTCTAAGCTCAATCCTAAAGGTAATGGTCCTTTTCAAGTGCTTGAACACATCAGTGACAAAGCCTATAGGGTGGATTTGCCAGGTGAGTATGGTGTTAGTGCTACTTTTAATGTTTTTGGTCTATCTCCCTTTGATAATGTAGGTCTTAATTCAAGGACGAATTCTTTTAAGGAGGGAGGAAATGATATAACTCATCAAGGCAATGGAGACTTGAGGGTGTCAATGGGTACAATTACAAGGTCACGCTCCACCAAGCTCAAAGCACAATTTCAGATTTATGTACAAGCTTTTATTTCGCAAGAACTTCAAAAAGTTTTGTTGATCAAGCTTGGGGAAGAGCTTAGGAAGACACCTAAGTGTGTGTGCACATTGGAGCTTTCAAACCAAAAGGGCTAAAACTTAGCTAATTTTCATAATCACAAGTCTAATCAATGGGCTTGGGCTTATTTTATCTTGTAAAGGGTGTGTGGACTTCTTTTAGGCTTTTTCGTGAGCTGGTTTGCATTAAGTGTGCATATGATTCATTAAAAAAGTCATGTGCATGTTTTATTTTAAGGAACCAAGCTTGTGGGCTTTATTTAAAAGCCCAATTCGCACCTCTTAAGTTAGTCTTCTATTTTTGTAGTTTCCTTATCCTATTTGGACTAGGACTAGTCAATTTTAATTAATTTTGAAGCCCAAATCTATTTGGGATTTGTTCTTGGGCTGATTTGTTTCAAGAAGGCCCTTTTGATATTTTGGGCTTTCTTTAGGATTTTTTTGGTTATCTTTGTTAGGGTTTGTATTACAAAAGGGTATTTAAACCCTTGCTTTAAGCATGAACACGAATTTTTAGATGTGAATAAACATTGGAAAGTCTTCTTCAAGACAGAATTCAGATTCTTGCTTGTTTTACCTTAAGGATGAATTCAACTTATCAAGTAAGTTCTAACTTGTGGCGTTAATTCAATTCTTGCAATCTTTATACTCTTTGTTACCAATTCTTTGCTGTTTTGGAGGGTCGTGTTAGATTGATTGAATTTAGGTATTGGAAATAATCATTAAAACGGAGGTGATCTAGACATTGATTCTAGGTTGATGCCATATCAACATGCATCATATAATTACAGGAATTTCTTTATCCTATACAATGTACTCAACTTCCTTTAATAAGTGACCAAAAGTATGGTAGAGGCCTTAGGGCAGGCTTGGTCATACCAAACTAGATCATAACAGAGGGCTTTGAGAACCTAATCCATTTCAAGTGTGATTTTTTGAAGTTTTTATAATAGTTTCTCCTCTATTACATCTGATCGTCCTAGTTTTGATTGCGATGTATCATTAAGTTGCTTGCAACTTAAAGTTGGAGATGAGCTTGCTGTGTTCAATTAGAGCTTTAAACATTATGGCATTATCTGGAATAGAACACATTAAGGAGTTGAGTTCATCTACTTTAGTTAAAGGTCCTAAATTGGACTAGTTGTCTTTCATAAAGGAGTATAAAGTGCCATCGCTAGTCATGCATGTGGACTAGCTGTCTTTCATAAAGGAGTATAAAGTGCCATTGCTAGTCATGCATGTAACCTCCAGCCTATATCTTTGCTTCAACCTTAGTATGTGAGATAGTATCCATGAGTGTCATATTTATGTTCCCAATTCCAAATGCTCCTATCCTTATGTAGGATGAATGAAACCATTTCAGCCATGATGAATTTTTATCAATCAAAAATCTAAGTTCTTTTAATCATCTACACCTGATTGGCATTTCTAATAGGTAGAATTACAAGTCCCCATTTTTCTTGTCCCTACAAAGCTCTTTACATTTTACTTTAGCTAAGACGTTGCTTGATGCGTTCAGTTAAGAAAATAAATATGAATATGTTTTGTTTGTTTAGAAATAAACTTAATCAAATTTTGTTATAAGAGTTTAATGAGAGATAATAAAGATAGAAAAGAACTTCAGTTCAGTCCCTGTAAAGTTGTAGCACCAAAGAGATTAACCAAAAGGGTCATTCATAACCTCATATGGCAAGAAACTAAAATACACACATATGTGCTTGTGATAAAACTCACAACCTGAATTTTATTGCCCAAAATTTGCTTTTTTCATTACAATGCTCCCTATCTATAGAGGTCTTGTGCTTCCTTGATTTTTATAAGAAAAGAAAAATAAAATCTTACTAAAATTCATCTAACAAAAATCTGCCTAACTTGACTAGGAAACAAAAGAAAAACAAATATGGCTAATTTGATTAGGAAACAAAGAATAATACTTCAGTGGCACACAAACTTACTTTTCAGTTATCTTTGAAAAAGACATTTCTTTATAAGAAAGAAAAGACTTACTATCTTTGGGATTTGATGCTACATCACTGTTCAATACTTTAAGGAATCGACTCTCCTACATAAGGCAATTCCTATCGTTATCCATCCTAAAATTATAATAATAGAAAAATATGAAAATAAAATAAAAATTTCTAAACTTTAGAATTAATAAGCATACAACAATATTAAGCATGAAGCTGTCTTGAGATTTCTTGCTCAACCTCTTCCATCACTTGAATAGTTAAGAGTTTCTTAGTAAGGCACTTATGTTGATAATGCTCAAACCTTTGGCACCTAAAGCACTTGCACTTAATCTTTTCTTATAGTTGAGGCTGGATATTTACTTTTTTTGTTGTTGTTCTCTTTCTTCTTGTCAAAATTAGTCCTTTGTGAACTCAAACCACCTTTTTTTTCACACTGGTGCTGCTTGCATTGGTCATAAATATGCTTTGGATGTTAGTATAGCCTTTAATAACCATTTTACCAATAGGACTCTTCTCTTGTTTGTCAAACTTAAGAGCAAGTTACACACCTCCTCAAAAGTCCTATAAGTCAAAATATCTACTTATTCACTAATCCAAGGCTTACAAACTCCAATGAAATGTGCTATACATTGTGTCTCCTTCTCCACGACATAAAGTAGGGCCAACTTCTCAATTCTCTAACATACTCTTCCACACTTAAGTTCTCTTGCTTGAGCTTGGTGAGATGTTTACAGAGATCTTGCTTATATTCTCGAGGAAGGAACTTTTACCTCATATGTTTATTTAGTATTTCCTATGAGCCAATTTTCTCCTTACCCTCTCTTCTACGTTTAGCCTTTAGATTCTCGTACCAAACATCTATAAGCTTAGTGAGTTTAAGAATTTGCCACCTTGAACTTCTTCTTGTCTTCAAATCCTTTATACTCAAATATTCTTTTAATTTTCCTCAACCACTTATGGACATATTTGGGGTCTAAACTCCCATCAAAATCTAGAAGTTCAAAGCCCAAGATCATCAGCAAATTTGGTTTTCAAAGTTCCAAGAAAATTGGCTCTAGTTTTGCTTGAACTCTTTAACTCTTCAAAGTTGGCTGCCCTTTCCTCCCTTATACTGAATAACTAGATGAACAATGCCTTTGATATGATCTTTAGTCTCTTGCATACATTTCTTAGATAGTTTCACTCACTGTCCAAGAGAATTGGTCAATTCTACCACTTGCTTGGATCTTCAATGCCTCATTATTGGTCATATTGCAAATCACGAACCAGGTTTAAAAAGTAACAAACTAGAATCATTTGATGTTTAAGGAAGCTTCAAAACATAGCTCTGATACTACCTGATGTGTTTGGTTACTCAAGAAAATAATTCTGAACATGTTTTGTTTGTTTAGAATAAAATTAATTAAATTTTTTATAAGAATTGAAGGAAAGAGAAGACTGATAGAAAAGAGCTTGAGTTTAGTCCTTGTAAAGCTGCAACACCAAAGAGATTAACCCATAGGTTGTTCCTAACCTCGCAAACGCAAGAAATTAAAAATACACATAGGTGCTTCTGTGAAAACTCTCAACCTGCCAAAATCTACTTTATGTATTACAATGATTCCCATTTATAGAGGTCTTGAGCTTGTTTTTGAATAGGAAAAGGAAATTAAAATCCTACTAAACATCAGCTAATAGATATACATAATTTTCCTAGGAATCAGACAAAACAAATATGCCTAATTTGAATAGGAAACACAGAATAATACTTGATTGCAAGAAAACTGTCTTTCCAGCCCTTTTCTTAGTTATTATCCTTCCTAAAATTATAATGAAAGAAAATAATAAAAAAAGAAAACTTCCTAAAATTCAGTCATAATAAGCATGCAGCCCATATTTAGTCAAAACCTAATTACCTTCTGATTCAGTTGATGAAATCTTACTCTTAGTGCTTCATGATTATCTCCATTTACTAGACCATTCTTGAATGCTCCCACATTATTGCTACTGCCACCTCTTGAGCAAATGAACCTCCTCTGTATCTTTTCAATAGCCTTGCTTAAGTTTTTGGAAACCAAAGGTGAGATGACCAATACACATGCAAGCTTTTCAACAATAAATTAACCAATTGTATCCTACCTACCATAGATAAACTTGTGTTACACCATATTGTAACTTTAGAATTTATTCTTTCTAGTAGGGCTTTGTAATATGTGTAAGTGGATCTCCTGTAAATTATTGTAATGCCTATGTATATAATTAGTGGTTGGATACCTTTAAGACTATTATATAAGCTACATAGTTGGGGATAGCACTTGCACTAATGGATACTATCAGCAGGCTCTTGACCTCCTCAATATCTTTTCAATAGCCTTGCTTATGTTTTTAGAAACCAAAGGTGAGATGACCAATACACATGCAAGCTTTTCAACACTAAATTAACCAATTGTATCCTACCTACCATAGATAAACTTGTGTTACACCATATTGTAACTTTAGAATTTATTCTTTCTATTAGGGCTTTGTAATATGTGTAAGTGGATCTCCTGTAAATTATTGTAATGCCTATGTATGTAATTAGTGGTTGGATACCTTCAAGACTGTTATATAAGCTACATAGTTGGGGATAGCACTTGCACTAATGGATACTATCAACAGGCTCTTGACCTTGTTTATAGAGAGATCCAAAACGACTTTGAAAGTGTTAAGAGCTTTCATTAACAAACTCACTAAATTGGGGCCTGCTTTGGAGAAAAGCATCAATTTATCGACAACTAATAAGTTAGTTATTTTTAGAGACTTGCATTTGGAATGAAAGTTGAAGCTTTTGTATTGAATAGTCATGTTTTTGATCAACCTTAAAAGGACCTTCTTTGCTAGGGTGAAAATGTTAGGGGATAAAGGATCACCTCACCTTAATCCCCTTGCTCTTTTAATTAGTTTTGTAGGCTCCCTATTAAATACCATATGAAATAGTGATTATATATTGAATAATCCATTTGATGAATAATACTAGAAATTTGAAGGCATAGAGAGAGTTTTTTATGAAGTTTTGGTCCAATGAATTAAATTCCTTCTGAAAGTCAACTTTATTGCTAGAATTCTTCCTATTGTAGCTGTTAAATAGTTCATGAACTAGAGCACATTATCTCCTATTAATTTTCCCCAATGAAAGCTCCTTGAGAACTATTAACCACTTGCACAATCACTGGCTATTTAGCCTATTAGCTGGCAACTTTACAATTATCTTATGTATTATATTGCAGCAAATGATAGGACAAAAATCCTTGGGATTGTAACTTAGGGATGAGATAAATGCAGTCTTGTTTAGCTCATTTTACATCTTAAAAATTACATCAAAACATAAGTAAAAGTTTACTAGTCATAAATGAAAGCAACTGCATGTTTTTCTTTTCATTTTAAGGTTCTTTAAGAAAGTGTACCAAAGAAAAAGGCTAAAAAATTAAATTAGGAATAATTGGGTTTACTAATAGATTAATGTATAAAATGGTTGGCGATTGGGCCCAAACTCAAATCTTATATTCCTTTATCATCTTTATACTTTCATAAATATTCATGTTATCTCAAAAAGATGAAGTCAAGTTATAAAGAATTAAATCAAAGAAGGCATCCACATAAGAAACAAAAAAATTGCATGAAAGCTAAATAGATCACACAAAATACTTAACAAATTCAAATTCCTAGAATTTACAAATTCAAAATTTGCATATCAATTACTTAATCATATTATGCATCTAAATTTGACAATGAATATCAACAAAAATTATACATAAACTTATGTCATCAGCTCGAGACCTATTAACAAATAACCTAAACACAACTAAAAAACAAACTAAACTCAAAAACTATCAACCTAAAAACAAAAATTGAGAAAAATTTAAAGATTTTTGTGCAAACAATTAAATTTACCCAAAACTTAAAATAATGTTATCCTCAATATAGTGCTTGAATAATAAAGAAGTACAAGGAATTGAAGAAGCTCCATGAATACCCAGAATGTTGCAATGGAACTTTACCATTAAATTAGAATTAACCATACTCATCTTCTATGCCACTTTACGAATAATATTGTGGAGGGTCAAAATTAAACAAAATCAAAACCACATTTAAATTTTCAATAGTCACAAGTTAACGCAATAAAAAACCATAAAAGTTACTTTAAAATGAAAAAAAAAACTTATCTTTGGTGACTCCAAAATCAATAAGACAGTGGAAGTGGTGGAAATTGCTACAAATAGGCCCATATAATGTGTAACCTAGCATTCATCGACATCATTTGTTCCTGATGTTTATCCATACATGACACCAGCTATTATACTTAAAATTTTGGTGGCCTTTTAACAATCCCTATGTTCCCTCTTTGTTAAAATCTTCTTCATCGTCATTCTTCCTTGCCTTGTATCCCAGGATAACAAAACTATATCTAATCAATATAGACTGATACATCTATTATTGTCCCAGTATCCAGGCAACCTTTGATCATCATTTATATAGTTAACATCCCTATTATTCAGAAGCCCAAAACTAGAGATCTCCACCCCTTACTTTCTAAGCGCTAATTTATAAACACCAAAAGCACTTTCTTATCTAGTTATCCATGCCAAATCGTGCTACTTATTGATTTTACCATGAGGGATAACAACCAAACTGGTAGAGCATCACCATAAACATTAAAGAATGGGTCTATTAAGTACTCGGTGGTCTAGATTTGGTTCAACCAACTGGTTTGGGGCTAGACATTATGGGCAATATGTAAGCCACTAGCTGAGGTTAGATAGATAAAGGTTTACATAGAAAATGCATCTGTCTTTCATAGTATATAATCCCTAAACGAAACCTTTGTAGTCTTATTCTCCTACTCATAATGCCTCAATAGTCATCCACTAAGAAAACTTAAACTCCTAATGTGTTTGGTTACTTAAAAAATCTGAACATATTTTTATTTGTTTAGAATTAAAATTAATCAAATTTTATTATAAGAGTTGAATGAAAAAGAAGAAAGATAGAAAAGAACTTGAGTTTAGCCCTTCTAAGGCCACAATATCAAAGAGATTAACTCAAGAGTCGTTCCTGACCCCACAAGGCAAGAAACTAAAACACATACATAGTTGGTTATAAGAAAACTCATAACCTGAATTTTAATATCCAAAATCTACTTTATTTATTAAAATTTCCCAATTTATAGTGGTATTGAGCTTCCTTGTTTTTGAATAGGAGAAGGAAACTAAAATTCTACTAAATATCAAATGTACATCTTAAATTCATTTTCATTGGATTAGTTCCAATCTTCATCACCCTAATCATTTCACTCTTCACAACTTTAAACTTATGAGTTAACTAATACATATGGGAGCCTGAGACATTAATGTTCATACCTCAAATAACAATCATGGAAAACTCAAGGTGTTTGAGTAGAGAGATACAATATTTGAAAGGAAAATTTCTCTTTGAGACTAATTATCCTAGATCAATCTCGATTGGTGAGTGGTCAGAGAATAAACAATTGGTGAAAGAATCTAAGCTATTAAGGAAGGAACTAAGCTAATCAGACTTAACAAGTCATCTATCTAATTTCTTATAGATGAAATGTACAACTGCTTGCTTGTTGGATCGAGTGAAATGGAAGCCAATGTATCTCAGATCTGTAAGTCCTAGGGATTGGTACCTGGTACTTAAGATTATACTATTTCCTTGTGCATCATCTAGCTTGAGAATGTAGTTATAGTCTCTCATAAGGATTCACAGTTTATTAAAGATAATTCTTGTTGCTTCTAGTCCTCCGTGTGCCTCTTCTAACAAATTCCCAGTTAGCAACATAGATAACTTATACATATATTAAGATTTAAGAGCTTTTAAGGATCAATTCATACTTGATCTGAAGAGGTCGAGCCCTCTAGTCAGGATCTATTGAGATAATGATTCTACCCATAGGATGATCCTTATGGTTGCTTAAAGTAGTCCACTATTTGGTTAAAAACCATAACCCTCTTTGGAAGTCTCTAGCTTTATTTTGGTTTCTATTAAACCAACAAAACTTGGTCTCTTTAAGTTTAGGAAATCATCGAAAGCCATTTGCTTATTAGGAGAATTTAATCTTATTATATTCCATTTAAAAAAATTCATTATTAGGTGGAAAATTGGCCCTCTTCTTTCTCATTTTGTAAGTGGTCTTGGTCTTGCTAGAACTTGATTCATTTTGATGTGTGGTTTCATTTTTGAATGGATTTTGACATTCTACGACTAGATTTTGAGCTTGATGAGATATGTCTTTACTAGTAATTTCAGTGTGAGGTCTTGGATTTTCTATTATTGGTACTTGAACTCTATCTTTGGTCTCCTTCCCGTTATTCACTTTGATTCCATTAGTTTCATTAGTCAATTCGTGTTTGTGTGTATTGGAGTTGTTTCTCGCTTTGCTCTTTATTAGACTCGGTCTCTTTTGGAGCTTAAGGTTACTCCCCTATGTCACTACATTGATTTTCTCCATAGTTTTGGGTTTCTATACCCTAATTATTTGTCTCTTAAGCGGTTTCTAAGTGTAAGTAATCCTGATAGCATCCTCCACAAAATTCCATTCCTCACCTAATCTCATTCACTTCAAGGAGTCAGGCAAGTCCATTTCAAATGAGACTTCTATACAAACACGTGTAAAGCCTATCTTGTTAACCATGGCAGTATTTTCGTCAAGGCTCAAATGCTTCCCCGAGGAACTTGCCAGATAACTTATGCCCTTGACTGACCAATATTCAATGGAACTTTGTGAAAGTTCACCCAAAGAGGAATACTAATAGCTTGGAATTTTCTAATGATACTTCTGGCTCCCACTTCTATGAATAGCATTACTTTGCCTTGTATGTGCCAAGGCCCCAAGTCTATAATTTTTTGGACAGCTTCCTCAATTGTGAATCAAATATTGAAATAGTCATCCTCACCTATTAAGGTGTTTATACATCCCATTTTCCTCTAGGTGTTTAAGATCCAATGTTACACCGACTGCCAGCCTCTTATTAAAGAAATAGCCAAAAAATGGGCCTTCCATTTTTTTGCTCTCATTTGAAGAACCTTTAAGGGTGGATTGATTAGCTGAATTTTAGCAGGAAGAATGAAACTAAGTTTGTCAAAGTTGACTTGATTTATGCAACTTTATTCTACGCCTTCTTGGACAAAGATGGTTGAGGATTTTTGGAGCTCTCACCTTTACTAAGCTCCTTACCTTTGTTATTCAAAGGTTTAGAGACCTAAAGGGATGAAAAAGCTATGGTGGAGTTGAGATCTAGCAAAGGAGTGTGTAGTAAAGGAGAGGGACTCCAGGCCATTTTTTCCCTTTAGTAGAAAAAAGTCAGACGAAAAATGAGGCAGTAGATTTGAAGTAGTGAGCATCCTTCAAGGAAAGGAAATAATAAATGGTTCAAGCCAACTGAAACACGTTAGGTAAACAAAGGCAGAAAAGGGGTTTAAAGGGAAGTGAGAAGAAGTTCTCATTCATCATGTAGCTTTAGTCCTTTTATGTCAAGTCTGATTTTTTTAGCGTAATAACATGCCTATTTTTTTGGCTCCCCTACAATTCCTAGAAAAAAGTGGACAATTAAGTCTTTTACATGCCTGACAATACCTAGAAACTTAAATAATTGATGGGCATCAAGCCATAGAGGACATACCGAGGAGGAAGCAATCTGATCCAGCTCATATTGATGATCCTTTATGCATTAGAGGAGGGCCAATGACTCGAGCAAAGGCCAGAAGAATGAAGGAGGCTCTAACTGGACTAATTGAAGATGTTCGGGCTAAGAAAGAAACCACTAGGGCTAACTTAGATGCGGGACATCCAACCAACCTACTTTGCATGCTGGCAGATGGGATAAATCCAAAAGATTCCCAATTTTGACACCTTAGAGCTTGCATTTGAGTTCTTAGTCTTCATGAGAGTTGAAGAGGACATCTTGACCTTTCTGGAATGCCCAAGAACCTTCAAATTGGAGTTCATTTGACCTCTCAATGGATAGGCTTTCTATGGAGTCCAGAATCTGCCCATAGACTACTCTCCCTTGCTTATAACGAGTTTTGAGCTTTATTCACGTGTTTTGGGCTTTGTTTTGAGTTTTTTCTTTCCTTAGCCATATAAGACAACTAATTAGGGTTTCTTTATGTGTTAAGAACTTCTAGAATGATAATTAGGGTTTTCTACCCGCCTATATATTCATCATTTGCAGCTAAAATAAATCAGATTATGATTTTTGAATAAAAGCAATGAGTTTCTTCACTTTGTTGGTTCTTCTTTGAACTGGAACTTATCAAGGCTAAACCCTTGTGGCGTTCATCAACTTATCATCCAATTCTAAGGATTGTTGGGTGTGGTGTCAAAATCTTTATACCTCTGGTTCATGCTTCCATATATAAGCATTAGGCCAAGGTCCTATCCTTTTTATTTCAAACTGATTTAAATTTTTTAGGGTTCCAATTTTCTTTTTTTGATTATGGGTTCCTTACATCTATTAATGGGGTTCACGTCAGTTGGTATCAGAGATTCAGTAATGCTGAATCAGTTTGTTTTCTGTTCTTGTTGCTTTTGTTTCTTCCATTATTAAACCTTTAAATCTGATTGTTTCTTTCACTTTATTTTTTCTTCTTTCTTCCATTATTAGGTCTAGTTGCTTTTCTTTTCTATTTCTCTTGTTGTTTTATTATCAAATATGATTATTTCCTCTTCTTTCATTCTCAATATTTTGCCAAACTTGCAAATATGGTGGTTTTGGTTCTATTCTAAGTGATCGCTCTTCTCGCATTATATTTCTGTTCCTTTTAGTTTAGATCGCCTCATTTGCAAAAAAAAAAAAAGAAAACAAAAGAAAACAAAAAACTAAAATTAAAAAACACAAAGAACAAAAGAAAATTACAAAAAGAACAAAAGAAAAGAAGAATCAAGTAGAGGCTTTGATATTATTGCAAACAAGGGTAGATCTAGTTTTTTTCACATCTCTTAGCATCTAAAAATGGTATTTCTTGAGTCTTTGTTTTGCATTCCTTTCTTCCTCCTTGTTTCAGTTGTGTTCTTTCTTTGTGTTCTGCAAAATTCGTCCTTGGGGTTAAGTCGTTTGGGTACTGCAAGGTAATTTATCTTTGATTCAATTTCCTTAGTTCCTTTAGGAACTGATTTAAGTGAAGTGAGTGGAAAAAGGAAAGATTGATTTACATCAATTGTTAAAAGCCACAAAAGAGAGAAAACGCTTGTGAGGTTTACTTTTTTGTATCTTTTGGAAATTAATCTTGGCATATTCAAGATGGCGGATGATAGACCCAAGACTTTTGAGCATAGGGCTATGTCCCAACACTTTGAGTGCATGGAAACTATTATGAGGGACTTGGCGGATAGATTGGAAAGGGTGGAAGCTTTTTATAGGAATCAAGCTTGAGAGGTTCCTAATGTGCAAAGGCAAAGAGGACAGCGAAGAGTGCAAATTATAGTGGAAGAAGAAGAGGTGGTTGATGATGATGATGGTGAGATTGATAACCGAGATAGAGGTGCTGTGAGCGGAAGGCGATTGAATGATTATGATTGAAACTTGGGCAGCATAGAGATGAAGATTCCTCTATTTTCAGGTAAGAATGATCCAGATGCTTACTCGGAGTGGTAAAACTAGTGGAGCTAGTTTTTGATTGCATAACTATTCCGAGGGGAAAAAGTTAAAGCTTATTGCCATTAAATTCATTGATTGTGAAATTGTTTGGTGGGATCAACTTATGTTGAGCAAGAGGAGGAATAAGGGGAGGCCAATTGACAATTGGGATGACATGAACGTTGTAATGAGAAGGTGATTTGTCCCAATTCACTATTATAGGGACTTACATTAGCGGTTGCAACCCAAGAAAGCAAAAGTGTGAAGGAATACCATAAGGAGATGGAAGTAGCCATGATTAAAGCTAATGTGGAGAAAGACCATGAGGCTACAATGGTGCAATTTTTACATGGGTTGAACAGGAACATTGCCCATGTGGTTGAGTTGCAACATTATGTGGAGTTGGAGAACATGCTACATATGGCCATAAAAGTGGAAAGGCAACTCAAGGACAACCAACTATGGGCAGAATTGGAGTTCTTCTTCATCAAAAATAGATTGGAGTGAAAAGGGTAAGAAGAATGATTGAATGAACAAATTTGAAACTTCCAAGAGCAAGGAAGGGAGTTATAGCACCACAAAAGGTAACACTAACACTCAAACTACTAGAAACAAGGCTATTAAATGTTTCAAGTGCTTGGGCAGGTGTCATATTGCATCTCAATGTCCCAACAAGAAATGATGATCTTGATAGATGGAGGCTTTGAGACTGATGATGATTCCGATGATGAGGAGAACCACCACTTGGAGGAAAGTGATGAGGAGCAATATGCGGCAATGGGTGAAGCTCTTGTTATACGGAGAGTTTTAAGTGCACAAGTGAAGGAGGAAAATGATGCTCAAAGAGACATCTTCCATTCTGGTTGTCCTATTAAGAACAAAGTATGTAGCATGATTATTGATGGAGGAAGTTGCACCAATGTAGAAAACACACTTTTTGATACAAATGGCATTCAAGATGCTACAAGAAGCAATCTAGTGATTTAGAATTGATTCCAAATATGGAAAGTTTTCGAGTTCCAAATAAAGAAACTTCACCAAAATTGGAAAATGGAGCTAAAGCTTAAGGAGATACCATGGGAAATCATATTGAGGTTGTTCAAGAAAAACAAGATCATTCAAGTGCCAATATGGAAGGTTTTTCCAATATGAAAAGTTTTGTTAGTCCAGTCACAAGGTCCCGAGCAAAGCCTCTGAAGGAGCAATTCCAAATTTATGTGCAAAAACATGTTAAAAGTGGGCTGTCCAAATATGGAAAGTCCATATATGGAAATATTTTGGAGCCTAAGTATGTTTACATAATTGGCCTAAAAGACTAGTTTGAAGTGTTTGTGTTTTTTGAGCCTGTTTTGGGTCAAATTTGGGTTTGTTTGTTTTGGGCTGTTTTTATTTGTCTCCATTGGGTTAGAATAAGTGAAATGGGCCATATTTCAAGTGGGCCACGTTCGTTTTAGTCATTTCTATGACTTGGTTTATGGGCTCAATTTAGCTTTTTAAGTTAGAATACATGGGCCCCTTGTTATTTTTACTTAAGCCCATTCGAAACCCATTAGGTTTAGGTTTAATTAAGCATGTTTTAGAGTTTTTGTGGCTGTCATATTTACCTCTCCATCTTCTCTCCAGCAGCCACCTCTCTCTCAACATTGAAGATTGTCTTTGCATCTCACCCACCTTCTCCACCACTTTCTCCACATCAGCCATGATCTTTACGCTAAATTCTCACTTTGTGAGTAAAATTTTTTTCAATCCATGATTTATGGTTGAAAAAGGGGGGGAGGGATGGAAATGGGGTAGTCGGCCAGGGTTAATGGCGGGGTTGGTGGCGGGGTGGACAGCTTGGTGTCCACCCTGCCATTTCAATTGGCAGGGTGGACAGGGGGGCTTCACCCCGCAATTCTGAATGACGAGGTGAAGCCACGCTGTCCACCCCGCCTATTTAAATAGCGGGGTGGACACCATGTTGTCCACCCTCCGCCCACATATATTTAAATTCGGGTATATTTAAGTTAATTTGAAGTATAAGTTTTAATTTGTTACAAATTAAATAATATATACATTTGAAAAATGAAAAATATTTAAAGTCATATTTTATTAAAAAAGGCAAATCAATTTTATTGCATTAAATGAAATCACTACTATACATGACTTGAAGAGGGACAATTTGAAGCATTATGACCTGGCATATTACAATTATAGCACCTTTGCGGAGAATCAGGACACCGTCTATCCATCTCATTTCTTATTCGAGCACTTTTCACTTTGCCCCTCTTTTTAGCCAACCTTGACCTGCGAAATCCCAATAAAAAATCTGCTTGCTCTCAATAATATAGATGTTGAAGCGGATAGAACTGACTGGAATACATATTTCTGTATGCCGCAAGACTGTAAACAGGATGGATATGGATTGTCGGATGAACATTAGATCTCAAACATGCAGTAAAAACGTGAGAACATGGAAAATGAAGTTCTGTCCACTATCCACAGGTACAAGTTCTTTCTTGAAAGTTAACATTCTGAATATTTCCTCCCTTTTATTATTCCCATGTCGAGCAGTGACCACACTGTATGTACCATATCTCAAGTCATATAATTGGACAGTATGCTTTCAACCTTTTGCTTCATTTGCTAAATATTTGTGCCAAATGTTGATCGGATAATTATTCCGTACCTTGAATATGATTTTTCGATTTTCCTGGAACAATTTAACCGTTTGTTCTAACGTAAAGCGAACACAGGTAATGATTGGCAAATGTCGTGCCCCTCTGAGAATGTTATTAAAGGATTTAGCCATATTTGTTGTCAAAACACCCCATCGGTAACTTCCATCTTTACTCAACTCTCATCTCACAGGTGAGACTTGCCTCTTTAGCCAAGTATAAGCTTCTAGATTGGCCTGTTTAATCATTTGCATGAACTCATCAAATTTTCTTCTTTGGGTTGACCCTCCAGCCTGCCATACTAAAGTTTTCAACCTATCAATAAATAATAACAACCATTAGAATATCATAATTTATACTGTAATCAATAATGATATAAAATTTTTCCACTTATACATGACTTTTAAATTTTTTGGTGAAATTTTCCCTGACATGTAGCAAGCAGAAATGATGATAAGCTACTAGTTTCTTCCACTGCTCCAAATTTTTCATTGCATTGATAATTCCTTTGTGTCTATTGGAAATGACACAAATTCCCTGTATATCTTGACAAACATGGATTCGAAGTTGATTCGTGAACCAACTCCAACTATCATTGTTCTCTTCGTCTATAAGAGCAAAGGCAAGTGAAAGGTAACGGTTGTCGGCATTAATGCCAATTACAGTTAGCAATTTGAATTTATATAACTCACACATATGAGTGCCATCGACACATAACACAGGTCTCATGTGTTGAAACGCTTCAATAACAAGAGCAAAAGCCTAGAACATGTACCCAAAGATATTTGTATCACTACCTGACTGTGGATGATGACGCCAAGCTACCGCTGTGCTAGGATTGATTGCTTGCAGTTGCTTCATATATTTGGGTAGTTAAGCAATCGAAGTCGGTCAATCTCCATAAACTACATCAATGGCATTGCGACGAGCATACCATGCTTTTTTTATATGAAATATCAATATCAAATCTATTCTTGATCAATGTCCGGACCTCTTTAATTGGAAAAAGAGGTCCATTACGTATGTGCTCGATCAAATGTTCAGCTACAATTTGACTTGTCAAATGTCTGTTATCGTTATTCACAGCAGTACGAATACAGGTATGGCAGTCGCCCATGCGTCTGATCTCCCACATCTTATGTGTGCTTCGCTTACAGGCCCTAATCCTCCAGTCACATAGTGGTTTGGCATTGCATATTGCTGCCCAACTTTTCTCTTTACTCTCACATACCTTCATTTCTCTATTGTGGTGTATG
>JANZXR010007944.1:0-16617 GCA_027575705.1 Erythroxylum echinodendron
ATATCATTATTGTGCACAATTATAAATTCAATTATGCACATGCATGTATACTAAATATGTATGATGTATGTTTATGATAAATTTCGGGTTTCTTATCCTTAATCTTGTAATATTATCAATCATGCGAAATCATACTCAATTCCTCAATCCAGATTTATTTCACAACCAACTTTCAGGTCCACTTTTTTCAATTATTATCATCAGGAAGGTAAGGTAATTAGTTAATAATTCCTTCTATAAAGTTGTCCCTCTTTGTATTAGGTTTCCAATGATACTAAGTTCATCTAGTTTAGGTCAGTATACTGAAAGTTATGCTCAAAAGATTTCAAATTGTTCTTAAGCTACAATAGAATTCTTATCTCAAATTCCAATCAGATTATGAAATTCTTATAGGCAGAATCAGAATTTAATCTCTCCATAAAATTTGTATCCTTATGTTTCTAGTTTAATTCAAATTAAAAATCACTTCATTTGGATAACTACATAGAAAGTTATGCCCAAAATACTGAAGCATATTCAAGCTGTCAGGATACTTCGTCGCGGCGAACTTTCCAGAAAGGAAAATTCCTCGTAAATTCTTAAAAGCTTGCCGCGGCGAACTTTCACAGAAATGAAATCCTTCAAGTTGGCCACGGTGAACTAAATAGAGTTGGCCGTAATAAACTGTACTGCGTTTTAATCACCTTCTTCCTCTCTTCTCCTTAATCCTTCATCACTAACTTGTACACTTACCTATACCATTTTATTTCACTTCTATATCATCTGAACTCATTCTCAACACCGCTCAAAACCAAGTTTATAATCAGATACTAAAAATTGATTCTTTACACAAGCTTTCTCTCACTACTGCGTATTTTCCATTCTCATCTTCCTCTATGTCTTCACCTTATTTAACCCATTCTGAACACCACCGAAGCTACCCATCTTATACCCCTCATACACAATTTCATTTTCAATCATTCAAGCATCATCAGACTTATTCAATTCATTTCTATGAACACTTAAATATCCATTGATGTACAATGGGAAACAGAGCATATATTCACTGAATTTCCTGAAACAACACTTACTTGGTTCAACTCCAATTCCAGCAATAAAGTTCTCGGTGGATGACGAAAACCAAGGATAATAGAATAAACACTCTCTAAGTAATGAAATTCTTACTTTGATGTAAGATTCAAAAACCAATTTCCCAACAGAATCAGTTTGGTGTTTTCGGTGAGGAAGAAAAACAAATCAATGAAGAACCTGCAAACTGCAGAAATTTCCTTACCTAAACATGTGCCTATATGGGTTACTGTTAATTTGACATTTGGTTCTATGCATGTGAGCCATTTTTCCTTCACACAAGCTACCACATGTCTCCAACATGTCAATCCATTTGTCACACAATGAATGATGCCATGTGTCAATCTTTAATCAGTCCACATGTCACACTAGGATTGGTCCAACTTTCAATATTTTTTTAAAATTCACCAAAAATTTCAAAATACCCAAAATATTATCAAAATTGCCAAATCACATTTCATTCACGTTAATAACTAAATTATACCTGGAATGTCATGAATGCATGCACAAATATTGGTATGAGTCCAAAAATATATATGCACAAATAAGCAAAAACTCAATTATGCCAAGCATACCGTGTACTGAAATTCCTTAATATTCTAACCCTAATATGGGGTGTTACATTTTCAATTCACAATCTTTCCTTGATTTATTTCTATTATAGCACTTAAAGAATTCTTAGAAAGATATTTTCCCTTATTTGTCTTCCTTTAATAAGAAAAGTCTATATAAGGAGCTAAAACAATCTTGGAGAACAATTTAGAAATAATTTTATAGATTATGTTGCAATAAGAAATAATTTCAAGAATTAGGGGAGTAAACCTTAGGGGATAAAAATTACAAATGTTTTAGTTCTCTCCTTTAAGAGAGGCCCATGGTTGAAGATCTATAACATAACATTAGTCACCAAGTTCTTACTCAAGGGCCGTGATTTTTTTTAAAAGATAGGTATTAAAACCATCTAATTTGGTGCTTTATTATGATGAAATTTAAAGAGCGTCTTCTCAACATCAAGAGCATTAAAGGTTGCCATAAAAAAAATAACATCCTGAGGAGAAATCTGCTCCTTTATGATATACTATAATAGGGATGCTAAAGATGATACAATTTTAGATGCATAAGTAGATGAGAAATATTAACAAGTTTCCAACTTCAACTCTTCCTAAGTATTAAAGAGAACACCATTGTCAAAGATGAGGGAGACAATGTTATTGGTATTATTTCTTGCAAGGATTAATTTAAAGAAGAAATTGGAGCATCTATCCTTTTCTATGAGTCATAAGATGCTAGATCTCTACTAGAGTATAGAATAGTTAGCTTCTACTACTTGGTCATAGGATGATAAGGCCTCCATTTTAGTAATTTAAGGGTATTATCACTAGAAATTTGATAGAGTAGGTCCTAAGTTCTAAAGATATTATTCTTGGTCTCAATTATAGCTTGGGCAATGTTATAGAAGTGAATCTGATTGATTTTTTTAACTCCATCTTTATAAGATGGAAATTATTACGTTAGATGTACATTATATAGCCTTGAACTTTTACATTGATTCTTGCTTGGAAAGTATTTTCAAACCCCTTATGCTCTACTCGTTATTTACTAAAATTAAAGAGAGTGTTATTTTGTAACATCATCTGAAATCTTGACTAAGATAGGTGACTGATCCGATATAAAGGGATAAGAGAAAGCTACTTTATGATACTAAGATTTAAGTTAAAAGGGATTAGGGAAAGCTACTTTATATACTAAAATTTAAGTAACCAACAAGCATTTACAAGAAATCTGTCTAATTTTTTCCTCAAGTGCCATAAACTCTCTTGTTTGTTCAACCATGTAAATAAACAACCATCCATTTTCAAGTCTTTCATCCACAATTGAGTAACAGAGTTCCTTAGATCCTCATTGTAGTTTTTAAGCTTTGCATTCCCTTTCGCCTTTGATGGGTGTAACATATACTAAAGTGTCCCACAATTAGTCATCATGAGATTATAAAGGTAGTTATAGTTTTCAAAGTATTCCACAATAAGTTCCTCTAAAAATCATAGTTACCAGCGTATATGAAACTGAACTGGAAGCCAAATCTCTCATATTTCAACTTGATTATCAAATGAATGTGTTGATCAGCTAAGGAAGAGTTTAATATTTTAAATATATTAAAGTCAAAAGTAATCATAATTCTCTTATATAAGTGGCTTTGATGGTTAATGATGATCCTCTAACCTTTTTTCAAAAACAAAATATTCTTGCACTTATTTTTTACAAGCTTACTTCCAACAACCCTACTAAATATGACTTGAATTGTATTTGGGTAATTAAATAGTGCCTTTTCACTTTTAAGAGCTATTGAGTACTCTAATATTTCAAGTAAGTAAATACATTTATCAGAGGAAAAGGAAGTTTTCTTTTTTCCTATATTATTTTATTTAAAAAACCCTCCTTAATTCAATATTCCTCTTTAATTTCTTGTGTGTTTCCTTAGTTGAGGTTGCTTTCTTCCATTTTTAAGTTAAAGACTAGTGTCATTTCAGGTGTGTTAACTGCATTATCCTTTTTGTAGGCCCCAGACAATATATCATTGTTTATACATTTGTTAATTTCTTTTTTGTAAATGATTTTATTTTAAAAACCCTACTTAATTTAGCGTTCGCTTATGTAATTTCTTATGTGCTTCCTTGATTGAGATTGCTTGCTTCCATTTTTAAGTTAAAGGCTATTGTCTTTTTAGGTGTGTTAACTGTATTATCCTTTTTGTAGGCCCCAAACACTATATCATTGTTTATACATTTGTTAATTTCTTTTTTGTACATGATTTTATTTTAAAAACCCTACTTAATTTAGCGTTCGCTTATGTAATTTCTTATGTGCTTCCTTGGTTGAGATTGCTTGCTTCCATT
Source organism: Erythroxylum echinodendron (assembly GCA_027575705.1). NCBI lineage: Eukaryota > Viridiplantae > Streptophyta > Magnoliopsida > Malpighiales > Erythroxylaceae > Erythroxylum > Erythroxylum echinodendron. Next base: position 3,963 of record JANZXR010007944.1, read on the forward strand.
TTTAAGTTAAAGGCTATTGTCTTTTTAGGTGTGTTAACTGTATTATCCTTTTTATAAGGCCTTAGCACTATATCATTGTTTAATACATCCTCAACATTGCTTTTAATGAGGTTTCTATTATTAATGGGAATTTTGGGGATTTTAAATATGTTTAGTTAAGTATTATAGTCCATCTTAGTGCTAATGTTCCCCCTTCATCTAAATTAAAAGATTAAATATGTTGCCCTCCTTCTAAGACTTTATCCGAAGAACTGTCTTTCACAAATTCTATTTAAATTAACTAATCATAGTAGTATGCCTTAAATTTATGAATAGTAGGATTCTAACACTTATTATTCTTAGAGGTTTTAGGTCTCTGTAAGTAGGTAACAACAACTTGGTCTTCAAACATGTTTTCCCCTTATCAAGTCTTATAATAAGGATTACTTTAGGTCATTTTGATCAATGTCTACTAGAACATATAACCTTGCATAATTAATTTTTGACATCACAACTATAGCCTTATCAAGATATAGAGCCTTCCCATCAAAATTAGAAAGGTAGTTCAAACCATTTGTGGTCTATTATTCCAAGGGAATATTATAGATGTTAATCTAAATAAGGACTTTATTTTTGTTTCAAATTTTCGAGTTCAATACCTAGATTATTTTTTTAATAGAAAAAGAGGTTTAGAATTAAAATGTTAAGGATAAGTCTCTATAAGTTTTTAAGCTTATGAGGGAGAATCAAATCTGAATAAGAATAATTTATCTTTTGGGATTAGAACTTTCCTCAGTGTATAAGTATTTTATTAGGTCTATGACCAATAATTTTTAATTGGAAATGAAGGTCTTTTCCCTAGAAAGAAACTAGTGAGAGTTGCATTTTGCTTCTAAGCATCTCCTTTAATAATATAAGGGGGAGAAGCTACTAAGTGCTTGCCATTAAAAGACATATGAGGATAAAAGTGGAGTTTATAAGACGAGGAAGAGTCTCCTATGACTTAAGACCATGTCTTTTTGATGGGATTAGTAATGAGAGCAACATAAAAATGTGAGGAAGGTCTGCACTGTCAGTTCCTTAAAGATGTTTGAGGGATTGGTCCCCATGCTGAGGAGGCTCAAGAATTTCAAATGGCAGAGGTATGGGGGAGGTAAGGGGAGTGGCAGGAGATTTGAAAAATTGAGTGTAAGGAGGTAAAGAAGCAAAGATTTAGGTGGGAAAATATATGGGTAGAATTTTTTTTGGGCCTAAATCAAAAGAGGACAAGTTACTAAAAATGGTAAAAAGAACAAAAAGAAAAAGACAACAGGGAAAAACAAGTGAAGGAGAGGATAAGAAGTCAAAGAAGAGTAGAGGTTAAGTTTGAAAAGGAGGAGAAAGGCATTCAACAAGCACTAAGGCTAACCTACTAAATGGTAAAATGGTGGAGAGCTGAACAGAGAAGAGTAGGGAATAATCACCAAAGGATGGAAGAAAAGATAAGAGTGACTAGTTTGTAGAAAGAAGAATAAAATAGACTAGGAGGATTAGAGAAACTAGGAAGGCAGGAACCTAAATATTAGAGGAAACTAGGGAGAGCAATCACGATGCAAAGCCATGCAAGCTCCTCTCTCTATAATCTATCACAAATCCAAAACAATTTTGACTCAATGTTCTCAATATTGTTTCATGCCAAACAAAAACTAATATTAAAATGGGCATTATATCGAATACTTGTAATCGGTTGCTCGCAAAATTTTGACTTGTACCAATTAATAAAGAAATAGATGTTGAAATATTGAAAAATATTGACTCAAAATTGAATATTAGGAAAATTGAAGGGTGATATTTTGTTTAAATATTTTTAATCATAAAAATATTTTAGACAATATTAAAAATACAATATGATATATTAATTTAATAAATAGAATTGTTGAGTCAAAAAATTAAAATATTTTTTACTTTGATTATAATAACGAACTAAAGTTCAATTATAGAAAAATTGAGAGATTCTTTTATACTTGAAATATTATCTAAAATAAGATTTGATATTCGTAAGTGACGATATTGTTTTATATCAACACCAAAATTTATACAAGTTTTGGTAAAACATTTTTTTAGTTTGACCTTATCCAATATTAAGCCACTACTTTAGGTTGACATGTCTTTATATATAATTATTTACGATAGCCATTAGATGCAAGAAGGTAACTTTTTGTTTTAATTAATGCAATATGATCACTTATATGCTAAACATGTGTTATATTTATTTTATTGATTCTTTGCATATATATATAATATTCAAATTATTCAAATCATCATGAATATTGATTATTGGGAGAAAAGATTAACTTAGAAAACTCTTTTCAATTTAAGCATTTTCAATATTATATACCATAAAAATTTTTACTATATAAAATAGTATCATTATTACAATAAAATATTCATGTTATGGAGAAAAATAATTTAAAAATAGCATGCTTATGACAAATATTATTTTCAATACAAAATATCAATATTAATAGGATAAAGACTCAAATAAGTCCTTAAAGTTTTATTAGAAGTTTACTTAACAACTCTTAGATTTTTGTTAAATAACTCCTGAACTTATAAACTATATTCATTTACCCCCTTCATGTGACATGTACGATATATGGCTTGAATGCATTAAAAAGTGAGTAATTGAAAATTAATGTTGTAAAGACTATTTCAATGTAGACATATTTAAAACCATAATCATCTCAAATTAAAGTCAAATCACTAAATCTCAAATATCATAACACATGACATATTTTTTAACATTGAACTAAATTGGTTCAAATATATGATTTTGACAATATTAAAATATTATAGTTGTAATAAAATTGTGCTAGTTTTAATACATAATATTGGAGACCCATATTACAAAATAAAGCTTGTTAAACTTTAGAGTTAAAGTTTAAAGCCTTAGATGAATCGATAAGACTTGAAGATGATGGTTCAAGATATCATCTTTAGAGATATTGAATTGATGTTTCAAGTTTGAAGTTGTTTAGGTGTTTTTTAGAGTTTCGAAGCAAATTGAGAAGGTATGAATGCATCATAATGAAATAAGAATATTATTAGATAGAAAAGAAACCTATTTGGAATAGTTTATGTGCAACTAACCAAATAATGCAATCTATTAAATCAAGGGGAGTGCTATCTTGACTTTTAGCTTTTATAGTTAACCAAACTATACTAGAAACAATTATAAATAACCAATTTTTGGTAAAAACATAAGGGACTAATAGGTAAGTGAACTACTCCTTCAACACAACTCAAGGCCTTTTTAAAGGAGTCCAGAGGCAAATCACTCTTTTTGATTTGTTTATTGATAGTAGTAATGGCTAGTAAAATTAACATAACTATGAAGAACCTCTTCAATTCCAAAATACATAAAAACAACTATGAGAAATAATTGGTGCAAGTGAACTAGAAATATTAATACCTAGTAATATATTTAAGTGAGAAATTTTTATGAGTTCTTAAGAAGACTCTTGTTAGATAAGTCTTATGTCTTGTTTGTTATTTTGTAAACTCTTAAGGAGTGGATAAATTGTTAATTGATGCTTAGGTGTATTAGAGAAAATTCTATAAACACATTAGTTTTTTATAGTTATTCCTCATCATTAAAGTAAGACATTTGTAATAGTTTCTCTCTAACTATTTAAAAGGAGGGTTTATTAAATTGAAATTATCTAGAGGAGCTTGGAGACTGAACCAAGAAATACCAAACCACTATAAAACAGTTATGTATCTCTTATCCTTACTCTTCAAATTTCATTGTTTATTTGTTGTAATTGATTGTGTTATTTCTTACTCATATTGTTATAAAACTTGTTGTATCAAAAGTATACAAGGAATATAAGTTAGACACCTAACCTTATAAGGCTATTAAGTTGAAGAGATAAGGAATACTTTGCTATTGATAGTGTTACTACCTTTTATTTAACAATATCAATAGTTTATCTTTTGATATATTGATTGATAAATTATATGTTTAAATTCACCATCTCTTAATTAGTTTAGGAAAAATGGAAATTTTAATTTTAATATTCATACTAGAATATAGGTCAAATCCTAACATTTGATAGTGTTAAATAAAAACTCTAATGTTATAATGCCTCCTTATCTAACTTTAAATTGACAAACTCCAAACTACCATTATAATTCCATTAATATGTGCTTATTTGTACTATTTTATAAGTATGGTCCCTACCACAACAAGGACAATTATACGGATGCCATAATACCAATGGTGGATTACTCAACACATTATATAATCCCCAAATGGAAAATTAAGGATCATAATCCTATAATACCATAGAGAAAAGATTATCAAATGAAAGCCTTTGTTATCGAAAAACTTGTGAATTTAAGGTTCAACTATGGGCGGTCAATTGTAGAACAATTTAGTGATTTTTATGATATGGTAAATTAGTTAAGAACAATAAAAATAACATTAGATGATAAATTACAGACATTATTACTTTAAAGATATTTTCCAGACAGTTGGTAGACATTTATTGTATCTCTTACTAACTCTGCTCCGAAAGGTGTCTTGTCTTAATTTATAGTAAAGGGTAATCTATACAATAAGGAGACTAAAAGAAAGGATATACGAATTGATACTTCGCAGGCTCTTATTATAATAATGAAGAATAAAGGCAGGAGAGAAAGTATAACTCCTAAGGGGTATTCTAAATCCAAAGGTGGGTCATAGTTTAAATAAAATTTAACTTGCAATCACTGAGGAAAAGAGGGCTATATCAGAGCGAACTGCAAGGCCTAGAAAAAGGAACAAATTTATGAGAAGAATAAAAAGAAGGTAGATGAACAGAATAACATTGTAGTTGTAACTGATGAAGATGAAGAGTTGGTTATGCTTAACTTTAATATGCATGAAAGCCATGTCATTGATTTCTATTGAGTAACTTATTGATTTAACAACATCCTACCATGCTATAATTAATAGGGGATGTCTTTACTACATACAAATTAAGAAACTTTGGCAGGGTGAAGATGGGAAACAATAGTTATACAAATATAGTAGGTATTCATAAGGTTTGTTTTTTAGACAGATGTAGGTTGCATATTGATCTTGAAGAATGTGCAACATCTTCTTGGATTGAGCTTAAATTTGATCTCCACTTATGATTTGGATTTAGATTTTTATTTCAATATTTTTGGTGACAAGAAGTGAAAATTCACTAATGGATAATGGTGGTTTCTAGAGGTAGATTGTGTTATGCACTATATAAGACTCAATTAAAAATGATTAAATATGATTTAGATGTAATTAAAGATGAAGATTCACCTTATTTGTGGCAAAAATGGTGAGAAAATACAAGCTAAAAAGGATTGTAGATTTTAGAAAAGAAGTCTCTTATCTTTTTTGCCAAAGGTATGAGTTTAAGTCCCCTATGCTTCTTATATATTTGGCAAGCAATTTATATTTTCTTTAACGAAGTCTTCTAAAAAAAAGAATGTTCTTTAGTTAGTTTACTCTGACGTATATATCCCCCTTAATATGAAAATTGTAGGAGGTAGTAGATATTTTATTACCTTTAATGATGATGCTTCATGAAAGGTTTGGGTAACTGTTTTGAGGACGAAAAACTAGTTTTTTCAATACTTTAAGTACTTTCAAGCCATAGCTGAAAGAGAAAAGGGACATCTTTGAAGTGCCTTCGCAATGATAATAGAGATAAAATACACTTTAAAAGAGTTTGAAAATTACTGCTTGGAGCATATAATCAAAAATGAGAAGACTATTCTTGGCATTTCAAAACACAATGGTGTAGCTGAAAAAAGCAACAGTACCATATTAGAGATAAACTTTTCATTGGGTTAGGTCAGGCTTAAGCCTACCCAAGCTTGAGCTTGACCAAAAGTCTTATTGTTAAAACTTGATTAGACCTAAAGCTCTTAGCCTGAGCTCAAGTCTAAAGCTTTTGGATCAAATTGGACACATGCAAAAATGCTATCCTTAACTTGAGAAGGTTAGACGCACGTTAAAAATGGCTAATATGCCTAAACCAGGTTTGGGTGAATCTCTGTACATTGCTTGCTACCTAATGAATTGCTCCCCCATAAACTTCATTAGATTTTAATATTCTTGGGAAAGTATGATATGGGAAAGATGTTAATCTCACTTAAAGTTATTTAGGTATAAGGCTTCTATTGTTGAGTATATTAGGCAAGTTTTACAATTTATAAGCCCACAAAGTACTGTAAGTGCAGAGGTCATGAATTGTAGTACGTGAGGTGTCTATCCCATCAGAAATTGTGAACTAATATAATCCTAAGTTATTTAAGGCTTAAACAATTAATAAAATGAAAATAAAAACTGAACAAAAAAGTAAACACGTGAAAATGAGAGACAGAAAATTAATTTGAAAATTAACATGAAAAAAATTAAATTGAGCAACACCAAATTGATAATATAAAAAAACAAGAGGAATTACCAAAATAGGAGAGATGGGATTTTTCCTATCATCAATGCTAACCTAGTCGTTTATATGCTATTGTAGTGTTGGTTCTAGACTATCGTAGGGTGGATTACTCTCTCTCAAGTTATAATCACGAACCTTAATTATAAACCATAGATAATTCGAGTTACTGAAATTGTAATCTCTCAATTAAATATTAGCTCACAACCTAAGCAGTTCTTAAGCTTTCTAATACATTACTGGTGCTCACACGGGATCTCTTGCTGTACAATTATCAATTTGATTAATTGTGTGTTCTATTAGATTATGTAAATCTATTAGATTATTTAACTCTCATTAAATAAACTAATCATATCATATTTAGTTCACTCTCTCCATTTATTACCGAAACATGAAGCTACATCAATCAATCACAATACCTAATTGAAATAACATAAAAAACGATTAGATCAACATTAAATCATGTAAAAATCCCTAAAGAAAATTAGAACATCATCATCGAATCCAAATCCATAAACATATTCATGCCCATCTTACACATTCAATAAAGAAATAACAAGATAAACGAAATTGTCACTTAGAAAAGGATTGGGACGACTCTGGAAGGCAGCGGCGTTGAAAGCCCTCTCCTCTTCTTTTGCTTCTCTCTCTGGTTCTTCTCTCCTCTTGAAGCTTTTCCCCAAAGTGGCAAATTAGAGAGCTTCCTTTAGGATTCTTTTCTTTTCTTTATATACTATTTTCTATTCTGAGCAACCTCAGGTCTTTTTGGGGTCTGAAAAGTCCCTCAAAAACTTAAATCTGGAAGGCCATCTCTGTCTGTTGTCGCACAGGCCATTATTTCACCTTCTATCGTGATCGTGGCAAACCAACCATGATCGTGGCCCTTCCTTCATGCTGTTGTCGCTATCTTGGTTGTGGGTTTTGCCTCAGGCTTCCTCCAATTCTCCTTCATTCTTTGATATTTGCCCTAAAACAGTAGCAAACACATCAAGGCACCTCAAACACATAAAATTAAAGCTTAATCGCGTGCTCTAACCCACAAACGATACAAAACACAAATATTTAACTAAATAAAAAAATCCTAACCTAAACATACAGAAAATATTCAATTTAGTAACTAAAAACATACTAAACTACCCACAAAACAGTATGCAATCTATCACTATCAAAATCCCCACACTTAAAATTTTTCTTATCCTCAAGCAAAATCAAAACAACAAACAAAAGCACCAACACACAACATATACGTATATGAAATAATGGGATAATGACATTAACTTTACGAAACAAATTTAACTACAAACACCATCTCTAAGGTTGTTCTAACTTATTAACTTCTGAAACTTGTGTTTAAGTACTTTGGATTAAATATACATACTAATCAAGACCTTAATGTCAAGTTTATTCACCCCTATCATTTGCATACACACATTGATAATTATTTAGTTAACCAAAATTGTAACTACCCTTAAGTAGGTTTTCATGAAAATTCAAGCTATTCATAAAGATCGGTAGGCTTATTTGACAAAACACTATTTTTGTTGATTTTTATTGACATGAACCTATCCTTTTTACATGAAGACAAACATTTGTGATGAATGTCGATCCAGTTTCTCAATTAGTTCATGTTTTTATTAAACGACTTGGTTGGAATGTCATTATAGCGTTTTGATGTGAAGAAAAACATTTGTGATGAATGTCCCCCAATTACTCAGCTATATCATATTCTCAATTAGCTACTAACTCTATTCATAACCTGAAAGCTAACAGAATAGTTATTAAATTAAGATTGAAACTTTTTTTATTGCCTACTTTACTTTTTTTAGATAGTAATTCTTATGAAAAGATACTAACGATGCTACTTATTCGATTGGCCTAAAATTATAAATGAATGTGACAAATTCCTAGCGTGAATAAACTAACATTGTATCCTAATTAACATGTATATTTAAACCAAAGTAACCTAGGTCACTAATTTCACGAGCTAATAAACCCTTGTAACCTAAAAGACTATGTTCAAAGTTAAATCAAATTTGTTAAGTCCTAGCCATTAACACATTCACACAAGTCACATCATGCAAAACTAACATACAATGTGCAAAATTCACATTTAAAATAAAAACAACATTGCACATAACTAAAAATAAAAACAATAATGCAATCCTCCCCACACTTGGACAACACATTGTCTACAATATGTGAAGGACAATTAACTTACAAGGTGGGAATAAAAACAAAATGATATGAAAACATAAGAACAAAATAAAGACAAATTTTAAAAGATAAGGATTAGAGAATAAAGACTCGTCATAGCGATTAAGGTGGTGATGGTGATGGTGTTGAAACCAAATCTGCTTTATACCGGATTGCTTTCCTATCTTATAATTGATTCAAAGAGAGTAAGAGAATTAGTAATCCAACCTATTCCAAATCATGAAGACTTATTTATAGAATTTAAAACCAACATAGCTATATAAAAATATTAGTCTAAGTACCAAACGCGCTAAGTTATGGTCATTAGCTTGACCTTGCCTCCTTCAAAACTTAGCTAAGATCAATTATGAATGACTTGCTTCTAACTATTTTTCCTAATTCCAGCTTTGTAACTTGTAAATAAACTACATGTTGGAAGATAATGGAAAGGTCATAATCAATTGAATCAAAGAATCCAAGTAATTTTGGTAATGCCCTTTTCGATAAAAAATTGTCAACATAATCAGGAAAGATGAAATCCCTTGAATCTTCAATGGAATAAGACAATTTGTCCTGTAAGAAGGTAAACTACTATCTTTCTTCCTCAATCACCTTCGTCTCCTCTTCTGTCTTCAATTTATGAATAGAGACTTTCATATTTGCTTCAAGCTCTATGTTTTTTGTCATCTATTCTTCTTTTTGCTCCTTTAAAGATTCGACCACATCAATTTTCCTGAATGAGTTACCCTTCTTCTTCTTCTCTTAGTCTTCTATAAAGGGAGATTCAGGTTGTTTTTCCGTTAGTGCTTCTATCTTTTTCCCACCCCTAAGTGTGATAACCTTACATTACTCTCTTAGATGTACTTCAATGTTGCTTAGACAGTTTTCCACAATTCTCTTACAAAATTCACGAGAAAGTTGTCTCATTTGAAGCTATAGGCTGTGAATAGAACAGGTATGGTCTTTCGTTATTCGCTCAAACTTCTCTTCCAGTTTCTTTTGGGCCTCTTCCATGTTTATGAGCTTATCCATGATCATGTACAATTTAGAATCCCACGAGTTGGACTCTTCTTGTTGAAATCCTAATGGGTTTTGATGTCCCACATGAGTCCTTACATTTTCAGACCAATAAAGATCTGAGTAGTTCTACCAACTCAGATTATATGTATTTAAATAAAGATGATGACTTCCCTGACTAAATTATGCCTCATTAAAGTTCGCAAAGGTCTTTTGCTCCTTATAATGTGTTTCCTCCATCATTTTTCTTTCTATCTCTTTCTTGACATTTAACTTTTCCGGATTCCTTGTTGGTGCCTTATGATGTCCAAATTGATGTGTCTTCTACTTTGTCCCCAACTTCCTTCTCTTCTTTCTTTCTTTCTCTTTTTTTCTTTTTTTAATTTCTTATGATTGGGTACCATAATCACAAAAGATGGTGAAATTTCCTTAGACTAAAAGAATTAAACTAAGCTTACTAACTCCCCAACAATGGCGCCAAAAGGTTATTGAGTATGTTAGGCAACTTTTACAATTTATAAGCCCTCAAAATACTGTAAGCGCGTAAGTCGTGAATTGTAGTACATGAGGTACATGAGGTGTCGATCCTACAAGGAATTGTAAACTAATCTAATCCTAAGTTATCTAAGGCTTAAACAATTAATCAAATGAAAATAAAAATTGAGCAAAAAAGTAAAAACGTGAAGGTGAGTGATAAAAAATTAATTCTTAAATTAACACGAACAAAAATTAAATTGAGCAACACCAAATTGACAATGAAAAAAACAGACAAGAGGAATTACCAAATTAGGAGAGATGGGATTTTTCCTATCATCAACGTTATTGTGGGGTCGGTTTTAGACTATCATAGAGTGGATTACTCTTTTTGAAGTTATAATCATAAACCCTAATTAATATACCCCAGCTAAGTCGAGTTACCAAAATTGTAATCTCTCGATTAACTATCAGCAAACAACCTAATCAATTCTTAAGCTTTCTAATAAACTACCAATGCTCAGACAGGGTCTCTCTCTATACAATTACTGATTTGATTAATTGTGTGATCTATTAGATTATTTAATTCTCATTAAACAACCTAATCATATCATATTTGGTTCACTGTCTCCATTTATTACCAAAACTTGAAGATGCAACAATTAATCACAACACCCAATTGAAATAACACAAAAAATGATTAGATTAACATTAAATCAAGTTAAAATCCTAAATAAAATTAGAACATCATCATCCAATCCAAATCTATAAACGTATTCATATCCATCTTATATAAATAGCAAGATGAACAAAATTATCACTTAGAAAGGGACAGGGACGACTCAGGAAGGCATCGACATTGGAAGCCCTCTCCTCTTCTTCTTCTTATCTCTCTTCTTCTTCTCTCCACTTGAAGCTTTTCCCCAAAGTGGCAGATTGCGGAGCTCCCTTTGGGGTTATTTTCTTTTCTTTATATCCTATTTTCTATTCTAAACAACCCCAGGTTTTTTTCAGGTCCGAAAAGTTCCTCAAAAACTTGAATCTGGAAGGTTTCTGCATCTATTATCGCGTAGGCCACGATTGTGGCACTTGATTTCACCTTCTGAAAGAATTGTAGCAAACTAGCCATAATTGTGGCCCTTCCTCCACATTTCTGTCATGATCTTGACCGTGGGTTTTACCATGGAGCTTCCTCCGATTCTCCTCCATTTTTTGATATTTGCCCTAAAACACTAGCAAACACATCAAGGCACCTCAAATACATAAATTGCGTGCTATAACCTACAAAATACACAAAACAGAAATATTTAGCCAAACAATAAAATCCTAACTAAACGTGCACTAAACATTCAATTTAATAACTAAACACATACTAAACTACCTATTAAAACATTATGTAATCTACCACTATCATCTATGCATGTGTCCAAGAAACAAACACAAAACCTTGATAATAGGGCTATTCCATGTATCTTTCTAGGTTATGGAGATGTAAAGTTTGGGTATAAGTTATAAGATCTAGTAAAGAAAAAAGTCATCAAGTCCAAAGATGTGATCTTCTAGGAATATAATAACTTGTTTGATTTTGAAACATCAGAGAATACTACAAGCAATGTTGACATTTATTTTCCTATTCCAATTTTTCCTACAAAAAAGAATGTCATAAATGAGAGAGAACTACATAAATAGCATAGGATCTATAATATGCTAAAACAATTTGACGTTGATGATGGTGTTTAGCAAAGGGAGCTACATCTTCTACCTCAGATTACAGAAGAGCATCAATTTATAAGGTTAGTTAAAAGACATGTTCCATCGACTAGATATCATAGTTTTTAGTATGTTACAATTATTGAAAAGGGGAGAGAAAAAGCTGCCAAAAATTTCAAAACCACAAAGAGAAGGCTTAATGGATGAAATACATACAAGAGTAGATGGGATCTTTGAAGAAGAATAATACCTATAAGTTTGTTAAACTTCCTAAAGTTAGAAACATCTTAAAGATCATTTAGGTGTTGAAGCTAAAGATAAATAAGGAGAAGATACTAAATTATAAAGCTTGCTTAGTAGTCAAAGTTTTTACTTAAAAGTAAGGAATTGACTTTGAAGAGATTTTCTCTCCAGTTATGAAGATGAGCTTCCATTCATGTGATTCTTGAGATGCTACTACTTTAGATCTTAAGCTTTATTATTCAAATGTGAATATAACATTTCTTTATAGTGAATTCGAGGAAGAAACTTACATGGATCAACCAAAGGAATTTGAAGGAAAACATATGCTTTACAAGTTAAAGAAGAATTTATATATGTTGAAGCAACCACTAAGACAGTGTACAAGAACTTTGACTCTTTTATGATGAATCATGGCTACACTAAAATAGGTATAGATCAGTATGTGTACTTTAAAGTATTTCTAAATGGTAGATTTCTTATTCTCTTGTTATATATGGATGCTATGTTAATTGTAACATCCCGTTTCCAGAGAACGGGTCGGACCAGAGAAACGGGTCCAAGTGTAGTAAATCAACACATCTCAT
>JANZXR010008013.1:0-16608 GCA_027575705.1 Erythroxylum echinodendron
TTATGCCCTTAATGATTGAGAATTTTCCCATTTGCCCTTCCATTTATGCCTTATGTCTTTTATACTTAAGTGTCTTGTCAACAGTACCTTTGAACATTCTAACATAACACTTTCTTCCAGAAAAATGTTCCCCATTGTCTCAAGTTTCTAATGACACCAAAATCATTCAATTCGGTTCATTGATTCAAAAGATATAATTCAAACATTTTTGAACTGCTCTTGTCCATAACAATATACTATGCATAACTTCCATCTGAAATTTAGACATTTTAGACACTGACTTAGATTCCAATGTTTTCATACCATTTGTAGATCCATGTCTCTAGTTTACCAAAAATCACAAATCATCTCATTTGGAGCTCTACAGATCTAGAAATCATCAAAATACTGAAGTACGTTCAGTGGAATAACACCAGTTCCTATTATTTAAGAGTACATACACTGTACCCACCCCACGTTTTTCAGTCAATCTTTCTCACTTCATTGTTAGATGGCTCTAAATTTTTTAGTGGAGATGTAAATAAATTTCTTACCACTCCAATGGTTCAAGAATCAAGTCATTTGGGTGTCTAGTGAAGAAGTTATGGCCAAAAGAATCAAATATATTTTTATCCTCAATCATATTGAACTTACTTCGGGGCTATTGGCATACCTTCTCTATAGGTATCAGATTTAGGTTTTCTTTGATGGTTAGAAAGAAGAATTCAAGAGTTACAACTTCCATGAAAACTTTGAAGACAAATTTTATCTTCTGAAGGGTCAAAAATAGGACAGAAGATATGCAATAAACAGTAACCCAGAAGAAGTTTATGAACAGTAACGCAGAAGATGTTTTACAATTAGCATAAATTTTTCTATAGATATTGGATTTAGGTTTTATTTATATGGTTCAAAAGAGAACTGCAAGATATACAAATTTCATGAAGAACTCAAAGACCAATTCTATCTTCTTGGGTTTCAAAAATGGAACAGAAGATAGGCCAAAAAGACAAAAGATAGCAAAAAGACAGAAGATAGCAAAAAGATAGAAGGAAGAGGAAATTTTCTATAACTTTACCTACAGATATCTGATCAAGGTTTTCTTTATATGGTTTGAAAGAGGACTTCAAAATCTACAACTTTCCTGAAGATCTCAAAGATAGATTCTACCTTCTATATGGGTAACAGAAGATAGGTATAGATGAAAAACGAAAGAAGCAATAACTAGAAGAAGCAAAACACAGAAGAAACATAAAAGAAGATGACATCATTACAGAAGAAGCAAAACATAGAAGAAACTAAAAGCAGAAGAAGCAAAACACAGAAAAAGATGACGTCATCACAGAAGAAACGTAGAAGAAGATGACGTCAACACAGAAGGAGTAAAACTTAGAAGAAAAAACATCTTCCTTTATAAGGACCATAACTTTCAGCTCAGATGTCCAAAAATTTCATGCTATATATCGTTGGAAAGATAAAAAAATAATCTATAATTTTTAAGAAGGTAACTTTGCCAACGGCTATCTAGATCAATCCCAAATTTTCCCCTAAAGTCCAAAGATAAATTTTATATTCATCCACCAATGTACTGCACCCAGTTCTCAACTTCATGAAATTTTGGGACTCTTAGAGACAGAATTGAAATTCGATTTCTTCATAATAAATGCAGCCATATGTTTCTAGTGTAATCCAATAAAATAATCATTTCATTTGGATAAGTAGAAAAAGAAAGTTATGGTTAACAGACCAAAGTACACTCAGTGAACATTTTTCAGATCACTACAAATTTTGTTTCTAAATCTTTCCTTATCACAACTCATACCAAGATCACTCTTTCTACTCCCTCTACGTCTCATTTTCAATAAAAATCACATTTAACATCAATTACACCCGAAAGTTGTCAATGAAAGCATGTACCACTTTTTTATGTGCAAACATTCAATATTTGTGTGCATATATGCTAACATTATGCATGAGCAGGAAAATGCATTTCCTTATTCTCTCTTTGAGATCATATGTGCTGAAATTTCGAGTCCTAACCCTTAATATGAGAACGGGATGTTACATCCTGAAATTGTGAAATTAATTGAGAAGTTGAAAGTGAATCCGAATTCTGATTTTGAATTGAGAAATGAGACACTGTAGTTGAGCAAAGATTATATGTACTCGATGTGGATAATTTGAGAAAAGAGATTCTGGAGGAAGCACATATAGTAGTTTATGTTAGGCATCTTGGTACTACCAAGATGTATTGCACGCTGAAACAACATTTCTGGTGGCTAAGAATGAAGAGGCAAATGGCTAACTATGTGGTTAAGTGTTTAATTTGTCAGCAGGCATCAGGCTCCAGTTGGTAAGTTACAGTCATTGCCTCTTTCGGAGTGGAAATGGGAGAGGATCATTATAGATTTTATTATGGGATTTCCAAGGACTCCGAGGCAACAAGATTCCATATGGGTCATTGTGGACCAATTGACAAATTCAGCCCATTTCTTACCGATGAGAGAGAACAATACATTGGATCAGTTAGCCTAGAGGTATGTGAATGGAATGGTGAGATTACATGGGTCCCAATATCCATTGTATCAGATCAGGATCCCAGATTTACTTCGAGATTTTGGAGAAGTTTACAGATGGCTATAGGTACGAAGTTGAACTTCAGTACTGTATTTCATCCTCAAACAGACGGGCAGAGTGAGAGAATGATTAAGATTGTTGAGGATATGCTCAAAGCTTATGTTTTAAAGTTTCAAAGGAGCATAGGATTAGTATATAGGTCTGATTGAATTTGCTTATAACAATCATTATCACAATAGTATCAGTATGGCTTTATATGAGGCATTATATGGCAAAAAGTATCGTTTGCCTCTGTATTGGGATGATAAGGGTCTAAGGATTATTGAGGGACCAAAATTGACTTAAGACACTATTAATAAGGTTAAACTGATACAAAATAGAATTAAAGCAGCATAAGGTAGACAAAAGAGTTATGTGGATCAATACCGAAGGGATATGGAATACTGAGTAGGAGACAAGTGTTTCTGAGAGTATCACCTTAGCGAGGAGTGTTAAGGTTCGATAAAAAGGGTAATTTAAGCCCAAGATATATTGATCCATATGAGATTATTGAGAGAGTTTGACCATTTTCTTATAAGTCCTTACTAATTGACATGTATTAGATTCACAATGTGTTTCATGTGAGTATGCTCAGGAGATATCGGTCTGATCTGACTCATGTGTTATCAGCTTAGGAGATTAAAGTTACAAGTAATCTGAGTTATGTTAAGAAACCGGTTAAGATAGTGGGATATCAGACGAAGCAATTGAGAAACCAAGCAATTTCATTAGTGAAAGTCCTTTGGAAGAATCACTCGAGTGAGGAAGCTACATGGGAAACGGAGGAGCACATGAGGAATTAGTACCCTTACCTATTTGATCAATCAGGTAAGAATTTTGAAGACAAATTTTCTTGAAGGGTAGAATTGTAATATCCTGTTTTCCTATACTAAAGGGTGGAACCCTAGATTTCTATATATAAGAAAATAGGAAATACGTTACATTTACATACATATCACTAGCGTAAGCATACATACACGTGATTATTGATTTTTGTACACATTACAAAGACTATACATGCACTTAATTGACATTCCAGGGTATAAATGTTTTTTTATGATTATGATGTGAATTATGAATTAGTATGTCTTGAATTTTGATTTGGTGAATTATAATTATTAATTCAAAATTTTTGGTGAAAATTGAGAGATTTATGAAATTATGTGTATTTTTATACTAGAAAAAATGTCAAGTGGCAAGATAAATTGATATTTGGTAGTAGAAATAACTGACAAGTGGTATTAGGATTAAATGACTAGTGGCATAAAAATTGGGAGACAAATGGACTATAGATTAAATGGTATTGGGTACAAAATTAGAAGGCATTAATATTGTTAGCATTATTAATTAAGTGGTAAGTGTTATGACAAGTGTCATGACACTTACCAACCATTACTTACCTTACTTTTAACCTATCTTACGATATTAACATCTTGAAAGACTATCTTCATTGCCTTTCATCTTATTTCTACAAACTCTTCTATTTTTAATTTTTCGTTCTTTATTTTCTTCACTCACGACCCTCACTATCTTGAGTTTTGTTAACACTCTATACAAGCCACTCCAATGAAATTATGTTGTCTTCTTCTTGATGATCAAACCCACCTTTATTTTCATTTTTGCTCTTGAAATGATGATGATCGTCTAGCAATGAGAAGCTAGGGCTTCTTAGTGACTTGAAGAACTTTAGAGTTTAACAAGTAAGTATATTAATGATCTTTATGGTTTGTTTTAAGAGAAACAATTTGAAGATAGTTTGAGATGGATTGATCATGAAAATGATGTTGATGAGTGCTAGAAAATTTAATGAATGAACAGATAAATATGTTCTATTTTTGGATGTATAAAAACGTGGATTTATTGGTTATTTTGGAGATAGATTAATGGTGAAAATGGAGTAGAAAGTGTGTTGGAATATTGATGAACTAATGTATACGTTGTTGTCTTGTTTATATGTATATGATGAACAATGATTTATAGATTGATGTATGTTATTCAGATGGAATTGAGGTGAGAATAAAGAGGAAATGATGTAGAAGTGATGAAAAATGCATAAGATGGTTTAGATGTAACATTTAGGAGTTAGAAATCTGGAAAACATGGAAGAGAATGGTTGGAATTTTCATATTTACATAACCCACGATCGTGGGAAATGCAAGTAAAGTGCTAGAAAGTTTCTATTGGTATAACCCACGATCATGGGAAGTCATCCACGATCGTGGGAAAGGCCTTGAACATGAATTCTTCTCTTATTTGTGATGTTCAAATCCATATATGATAAGGTACTTTCCTATGATGCATTTAGGCTTGAATGAGACTTGAAATGAACCTAATTTGATGCTTGATTAGGTGATTAAATGTTTGATATGCTTAGGGTGATAATTGAGGTTATAATTATGGAAAAGATTGATGATATAAATGTATCATAAATCTAGAAAGTGTAGATATGTCATGGGAATGAAAGTGATCTTATGAATGTTAATGCGATTCAAAGGAGATGAATGATGTGTATTAAGTAAAGATGAATGAGAATTTAGATATTATGTGATCTTATAATGCTAGAATAACATTAGTGAATGATTAATTGATGAACTTAGAATAATCATGTATAATTAGTTCAAAGTAGATATATACAAGTGATAAAGTTTAAATAATCAAGACTTGTGATTAAGGATATATACCCGGGAAAATTCATTAAGCATGCATTTTACATAACACATATACATATGTGTATGATTGAATACTTATGTGATTGTGCGAATTAGTAATGTGTAAATGTGTTTGTGTCGCATGATTTAGAAGAGCAAATAGAATGACAGCATCCAGATATTGTCGGGACGTCAAAGCAATAGCTATATGGAGCATACAGTAAGTACCCTAGATGTTTTTCACTGTGAATGTGAAAAATACCAGACATTGATGGTCTGAGGAGTTTGATAATTGAGATCGTATTGGAAGTGCTTTATTGAATGTGAATTTGAAAGAAATAAGTGTTCTCAACAAATATGTTGAATGTTGGACCTATGTCTGATGAAAAAGTGAAAAGTGAATGTGTTTATTGAATGAAAGTGATTGATTGAATATATATTATTTAATGCTTTTCATTTCATGATATCTAGATAAGATAAAGGCAGTTATGACCAGAGTGGCCAGTGAAAAAAAAGCTTAAAGCTCGACCATATGAATAAAGAGCCATAAGCTCACTAGTAAAATGAGTCTCATATCTACAATAGATATGGGACAGTTAAACAATTAACAATAAAATTCAAGTCTTTTGAGCAATTGCATATGCAATTTGATATGTGTGTTATATGATTGATTGAAGTTAACTGTTTGAACTGTTCTGAATTGAATTGTGAATTAATGTGCAATGTGTGATTATGTGAACTGTCTTTGAAATTTGAAATGTTAATTGTCTATATGTTTTGATATAAGTGAGCACATCAATGATGGCTTACTCATTGAGTTCGCAAAACTCATCTAAATTACAATGTAGATTTTCAGGTACGAGAAAGGAAACATAGCTTCTATGACACTCTAGAAGAAGTCTAGTACTACATTCTTGAATACAAGAAATGGCTCAAAGGTTGGTCAGCTAAGACTAAGGAGTTAGAAAATCTTTTGTATAGTTTTTCATTTCATGTAGAATTTTGTACAAGAGTAGTACACTTTTATAAGTTTTTGATACTATATATATATATGGATTTTGTATGAAAAGCTACAGTGTATTATGTTTTATAAATGAAATGGAAACGTTTTGATATTTTGGATAATTGTGTTTTATCAATGGAATGAAGAGTTTAATCTTTGAATATTTTTGTTACATATATATGATGCCATTTAAGTGAATATGATTACTCTAACATGCCGTTTTTAAAGGGCATGTGTGTGAATGTTGTCGGGATGTTCGAGCACGTGCTCGGTGGGAGTGGGGTGTTACAAAAAAAAATTGATTCCTTCATTAATGTTTTAGATCTTTATCGCTAAATTAATTTCCAATTGGAATTATCTAATTTAGAGGCATACAGACCAAGATATGTCCAAATTACAGAGACATGTTCATGCTGAAACAAACAAATTACCCTTACCCAAATCTTTTACATTAAGTGCCATTATGTCTCTTACTATACTTAGATGCACTTAATTCATTATGGTAACTTCTTAATACACCCTACATATGCTATAATACTTCCAGGGAATATGTTAAGGAGTTATAGGACAGATAGAGATTGATGATGGATTAATGTTGTAAATTTTATAATTTTGATTATGGTTTGCTTGAGGACAAGCAAAAGCTTAAGTGTAAGGATGTTTGATAAATGGACATTTAACTATATTTTTACAGCCATGTTTAATGTATTTTAATTGATATTTTATACTTTTATCATGTACTTGGTATTTAATTTGCTCCAAGTGCGTTTACAAGTAATAATTGCCTAAGAGGAATTTGAATGAAAACATAACGTAAAGTGATGAATCAATAAATCTAAATGAATGCACAACCATGCATCATAACTGTGCACGTTCTTATAGTTGTGAACTTTTTTGCTAACTAATGAATTCCAATTATGCACTGTCTGATGAAAGGTCATGCACAAGATCGTGCATCAATAGTAAACCTAGAATTTCATATAAAAATAACATTTCAAAGGCAATTTAGGAGGAGCTATTCCATATATGGAGAATGTCCAGAAGGGACGATTTTAATCCAAAAAGTGGAAAACATGAAGAAATCATCAAAAAATCCATCAGAATACAAGATCAAGCCTCTTCATCGCAAGAACATTTGATAGAAGACAACTAGGAATATTTAGAATTATGATTCCTTTTTTTCAATTCATATTTAAGTTTACGTATGTTTGATTCATATTCGATCATGTGTAACTAAACATCCAGTTAGTATTTAGGTTAGACGAACCTTATGTTAATACTTTGATATGATTTGATTCTTTTATTAATACAGTTGGTTGTTTTATATATTGTAATCTAATTATACGCATTATTTATGTTCTTATAACACAATAAAATTAAATCATAATCTAATTTCATACGTGAAGATTAAGAAATCCTAGTGTGAATAGATTGCATCCTTAAAGATAGAATGACATAAATCTTTCAAATTAGGGTTAGACCTAATAGACGGGCTCATAAATCGATAACGCAATTTTATAAGTTTTGGCCAGAGTAATTTAGTTAGAGACCTTAGGATTAGTTGTTAATGGACTCAAAGTCGACTACTAAATACCATAGGAGTCTTCATAGCCCAATACATCAACAAAACAATTGTATGATAAAAAATTAATATGTTATGGACTTAAGGGAATTCGAACCTAGATATTAATTTTTGATAATGATAGTTTTCTGAGTGAATTCCATTATCTTTACATTCATTATCATTTCTTATTTCTTCAACTATTTTATTTTTTATTTTCTTTTTATTAAAAATCTAAAATCAATCTTTAGGCTAGATAATAAAGGAGGGGTAAGTACTAGTATTCATAGTCTATATAGGATCGACTTTTACTTATCAGTACTAGCTACAAGTATGCTGTGCACTTACAGTTTATTACGCAATTAACTAACACGAAAAATAGATCAACTAGAAGCCTCCTAATGAATAAGCCTAACTTGTAGATAAAAAACGATGCCTCTAGTGTGTGTTTTCTCCTAAATTCGAATAAATTCCTCAAATTTTAGGTTTTTTACACTTAAATGTGTTTACTCTGCCTAGGGCATGGTGTGAGGCATAAACTATAGATCTTTTTGTTTCCTCTAGGTGATGGATGAAGCCTCTAGAACGATCATGTCAATAAATTATATATCTCGTTGTCTCCCTTAAAATTAATTCATAACCTTTGTAATGGCCATATTTCTAAACAATGGATCTTCCAATTTCTTTCTTGACATGCATATGATTTCATATGCAAGCTGTCTTAGACTATATCACTTTCCTGCATTTGATCTATTATGTAGCATAAGCTAGCATAAAAGTGTAGGCTAAATAATTTTCCTTCAAGAATTGTAATATTTTTCATGATTTTTCCTATAATGGCCTCTAATTCTTGAATAATATTATCCTAAGGTATAACTTGCATATATTTTTTAAAAATGTCAAAAACTAAGTAAAAGAAGTTAACTTAACATCAATATCAAGCAAGAGAATTAAGAAAATATTTGCATTTTTTATGCATGTCAAACATCTCCTACTTAATCTTTTACCTATCTTCAGAGCAATCAATTCAATCACTATTATCTTAGACAAGATCACAACGATTTATATGAATGAAGATCCAGACATTGTTTTAATGAACTAATCTACTAGTGGAATTATGGGTTCATCTACGTCTATTTCTATCACGACTTCTTTGCTTTTGTCTTATGATTTTGTTATTTAGAACATGCTTCATAGCTAAATAAATTTATATGTTTACATAAGAGAATAACTAGAGGTTAGTTTTGTTTTGATTAGTTTGAATAAATTTAAGATATAAATTTTATTTTCTTGAAATATATTTGGTTAATGTTAATGTTTATTTATTAATACAATAATGTAAACTTGATTTAAATTAATTTGTTAAAATCTAGAGAAAATCTATTTATAAGTGGACTGGGGCTTAGGTAGAGGTGGTTAAATAGGGTTCCTGAGAGAGGCCTATATGCCTATATGATCATCCTATTATTAGGGTGAAACCTTTGATGGGATTTCACAAAGCTCAATACATTCAAAGGGGTGTTAGCCATGATAAATATATGAGTTTATCAATTGGATAGTAGATACTTATAGATAAAGAAGTACACTTTCATGTCTAGGAGATCCTATTAGTTTTAAGAATATGTCCAGTTTAGGTTAATAAAGTTAAAACTACTACTAGGTGAAGTAGTGATCTAAAAATAATTAATTGATTGCATTTCCTTTTGATTAATTATCTTGTCTGATTATTATATTATTATTTTATATTTTCAATTTAAAAATTATAAAAGTAATATTTTTATTAATTATCCTTAGTCTGGTTGATATTGTTAGGTGTTTTAATCTATAATACTTTTTCATGAGATTTGAACACTACTAACCATTATATTTCTTACTAATTATAGATATCCTTGCTTACTTAGTGAGTGATATATATGTAATATGAAGATTTTTAATAACAAGTCCACGTATTCACATAACATATTTACTAAGTTTTTGATGCAGTTTCTAGGAAAGCCATTAGTTTTAGGAAATCTATTAACTATTTCTCTAGTTTTGAATATTATTTTCTTAATTTCTTTCTTCTAGTTTTTTTAAATCTTTCTTTATATATTTTCTCTTTTTTTACTTCATTTCTTCAGTTTGATTTTAAGGGTAACTTTGGTGTATAAAAAGAAACTAACAATTCATAATTCTTATAGAATATTTATAACTTGAGAGAATATTATGTCATAATCCAAAGGAATAGACTAAGCAAGAAATTTGATATAAACTGAAAGTAAATCCTAAAAATATGGAAGAAGAATGTAGAACAATAATGGAATGTGATAAACAAACTCTCTTAGGGACATAATCAAACACTATAAGGCCAAAGATAAATGTTCATTATGTTAAGATTAAGCCCAGTGTAATACAAATGCTATAATAAAATATCCAAATTAATGGATTACTAAATAAGGACCTCAATATATATTGTCAACTTCTTAAAGATTAGTGAAATTTTTTAGATTAATGGAGCAACCAAATACTCCATTAGTTTGAGTTTATTCCTATTCATAATGAGGGATCAGGCAAAGCAATGGCTAAAAGCATTATTGGCTATATTAATTACCATTTGGGAGAGTCTTTACAAAGAAAATCCTTGGCAAGTACTTTCCACTTATCAAATAAAAAAGTTGAGAAATAATATCTTTCCTTTAAGTAATTTGACAATGATACTTTATAAGATACATAAGAGAGAGATATGAGTCTAACAAAGATGTCCCACACCATGGCCTTCTAATATTGCTGAAATTCTAAATCTTCTAAAAGGATCTATTAAAGTTTATAAGGTCGACGACAAATGTTGCAATTGGTGGAATATTGAACAATAAGGTTCTAGACAATATCCTAGAGTTAATAGAAGAAATTGCAATGAACAATTACAAGTGGCAATCAAGAATGGTAAGAGCAAGGAGATTAATAAGGATCTATAATATAGACATTATGACTACTTTAACAACTTAGATAAAGATTATAATAACAAAATTAGACAACTTAAGCTCACCATCGACAATAGTTGAAGTTAAGACATGAATTTTACGGGGAAAGACATCAAGGTATGGAATGTCATATTAGGAATTAGATTTTTGAGTCAACGCAATAAGTCAAATTTATGTGAAGTTTTTAGAAATAAAAAACCCCACTATATGAGTTTTAATTCAGAATGGAGAAATCAACCTTATTTCTTCAATAGTAGTCAAAAAGCTTAAAGATAGCCCCTATAAAGTTTTAAATAACTCTATATTAAAAGAAAATAAATTGAGTCTGAAGGATATAATATAATAATTCATGTAAGCAATTACTTACCAATTCTAAATCATGAAGCTTTAATAAGGAATCTCAAAGTTCAAATTAGTCAACCAATTAAGGTGATAATAGAGAGAGTACAAGGCACCTTGTCTAGTGACGTATTATTGATTCCAAATCATGGAACTTTAAAGAGAAATCTAAAAATTTAGATAAGACAACTAACGAAGGTGATAACAACGAGATTACAAGGCACCTTATTTAGTGACAGCTTACTTAACCTTGGGAACATATGAAGGAGGTTGGCCTAAAGGGTTAGTAGTTGATTAAATAAAAAAGGAACAAAATAGTAAGGACACCAATAAAGGAGAATAGACTAAGAATTCCATACCTTCTATAACTATTTTAGGTGAATAAGAAGGTGGATTCTAGTTACTAAAATGAGTATGAAGAAGATATGAAAGAAGAAGATCTAGAGGACGAAGATCCAAAAAAGGAGGACCCTAAGGAGAAGATTATAAGAACAAAATAAAATGAAGGCAATAATAGAGTCCTCCAAAACACTGTACTATAGAAGTTGTGGGACATGAGGATTTTTTTATATTTCTTGCATAATTGATGGTGCCTGTATCATTAAGGAATTTGAAAATTTAAGAAAAGTATTAATGTAATGTCTTATCATATTTTAAAAATATTGGTAGTAAGTAAACTAGAATCTACTAAGAGAGTAATGTATCTTACTAATAATTCATTACGAAGTCCTAAGTGTGTTAAGGAAGATGTGATGGTAAAATTGATAAGTTCTTATTCTAATAGATTTTCATATTCTTTTTTTAGAAAAAATTTATTCCAAAAAATAAGGCTAAGCCTTATAAAATGTATAAGGAGTGGCACGTTTAAACCATCCAATCAATGTAAGTGAGATATATAAATGGAAGTGCCTAACTAGCATTAACCCTTACAACTGCCTAACTAGCATTAATGCTGACAACACATTACATCACATTACAATTATGGTAAGTACATTTTAATTCCTTGAGATTCCAGTTTACTATTAGAGAACTCCTTACCTTTGAGCCACTTCTCTAGTAATTAAAGCTTTGTTTCTAAATAGCATAAGATACTCTTTTTCTTGCTTAATGTATTCCTTTGAAATCTCAAAGAATCCTTTTATCACGTTTGATTTTCCCCAAATTACTTTCATGCTAGACCTTATATATAGTTATAAAAAAGGATATCTTTAGGAGTTGGGAATTACCTTTTTTCTTTTTTCTATTTAGAAGTTGTTTCACTATCTAATCCCAAATATTACTTACTTCTTCAACTTCGCATGCAATTTTGATCCTATTTCAAAAAGTTACTTCTTGCTCTTCAGAATATATGAGAGGAGCATTTGACTCTAGACATTATGCCTAATCTAATTTTGAATGCTAACTACACTGTGATTGCATATCTGGGGTTGTTTGTTGAGAACATATTAGTTTATGCCAATCTACCTTTCCTTAGTCTATATGAAAATACTTCTAATTAAAAGGTTGGTGAATTTTTTTAAAGTATAGAGAATCCAAATGACTCTATCTTCAGTATCAATTCTTATTCTGTACCTTAGAACAACATTTACTAGCTTCTTAAACCCTTTTGCTTGATGCACCATTATTGGTTAACTATTAATTCATTGACTTTGACATATATCTCAAATGGAGGAACTTAGGATGTAGGTATAAAGGCCCTTTTTTACCAATTATCAAGCCATATTGAATTGTTTCTTCCATCTCCTATATTGCATTTAAAAGTTGTATGTAGTATATCTTTATTTTTTAATATATTTTTCCAGGTCTAAGAGAAGTTAGGATTGCCATTTACTTCCTAAAAGTAATGCTATTGTAAATGCTTAGTATGGGTATACTACACAATGGTTTCCATACCCTTTTAGCAATAAAGACTTTATTGGTTAGTTATATAGAGTTCAGTCCTAAACCATCTTGCTTCTTTAAGCAACATAAGCCTTCTAGGATACTTTATCCCTATTGTTTTATAAGGATCCCTATTCCATAGAAAATTCATTAGCATCTTTTCTATATCTTTGACCAGCTTCCATCTTCTTTGTAAGGATTAGATAGGATATCCAATAATTGTAAAAGTTGCACAATACATTTTTAATCAACTAAATTCTACATACATAACTTAATTCTTTGTTGTACCTTTTTTGAGCTTCTTTTCAAGTTGATCAAAAAGAGGCTTACAATCCTTATAGAATGGCATTAATTTTGTGATTAGAATGCTTAGGTAAGTAAAAGGGAGATTAGTTGCTTTCATTTGAGAGATATTTACAAGCACTTATTTGAGAGGTTCAACATCCTTGGAAAACATAATGAAGCTCTTATTAAATTTAATCTTAATCCCTAACATACTGCTAAATTGGTTAACAGACTTTATTGATGTTGAAATGGAAAGGGCATCTCCCTTACAAAACAATAATAAATCATCTAAAAATGTCATATTGAATAGCTCTAACTTACTACACTTCCTTTAGTACTTAAACTTAAGCTCTAAGTAATATTGTAAGTAGTGATTTAGATTAAAACCTTCATGCATATTGAGAACATATATGGAGACAAAGGATCCTTTGTCTAAGCCCTCTTTCCCCTTTGAGCCATAAAGTAGGTTCTCCATTTACAAAGATGCTAAAGGTGGTGGTAGATATACATTCTCTAATCCAATGTGTGAATTTTCTAAGAAATACCATAGCTTCTATAGCTTAGATTAGGAAATTCCAATTAACAGAATTGGAAGCCAAGTCTACCTTAAGTGCACACATCTTGTAAACTCACTTCCTCCTATATCCTTTAAATATGTCTTTAGCAATCAATATGTTATCTCCCACATTCATCCCTTGTACGAAAGAACTTATGATTTTAAAATCAAGGAGCTCAGAATAGGTTACAGTCTAGTTAATAGCACCTTAGATATTAATGTATACATATACTTGTAATAAGATATAGGTCTAAATTCCCCCATTTTACTTAGAATAGGGGACTTAGGGACAAAATGGTTAATTACTTTTAACAAAGTTCCCTCATTAAAGAACTCCTGTATAGCCTTTGATACTTGATTTCCAATCCACTACCATACTACTATGAAGAAGTGAGCATTTATTCCATCAAACCTAGGGGCTTTGTTAAAGTTTAATCCTTTTAATGCTTCCTCTACATTCTTAAAGGCAAACTCTTAATTAAGCATTCAGCTTGGTCATAAGAGATTACAAGCCTCAGGAAGGTTTATAGAGCAATTCCTTGGAAATCATTGTCTTTTCTGGTACACATCAGATTTGTAAAGTATCTCTTAGAAACACTTTTTCTTCATTTTGCCTCTATGATTCTCTTCATTTGCATGTTCAATGTAGCTAATTCTATTTATATTTATCCTTACAGAGATTGCTTTGAAATAGAAATTGGTGCATCTATCACCTTCTTAGAGCATTCTTAATTTTTGTTTTAACATTGAGTAGTGGGAATTTAATTTAAGTTTCTATCCTTCTTGAGATTCTTTCTCTTTGTGCTTTAGTATTAATTTCCGATGGTCCAGTCTCACCTTCATCTCAACATCTATAAAGGTTTCTTTTTCTATATGGATATCCAACTTGTTAGAAGATGAGATCTTACTATGGAAGGTTTTAAGGTTGTTTTCATGGCTTGAAGCTTTTAAAAGAATTTAAATTGTTTAAAGCTTTCTGAATTCACCTATAATCCTAACCCAACTGATTCTTAAAGACCGTCATAATTGGTCAAGCAGTTAAAATACTTGAAATGAGCAATCTTCACCAAGTTTCTTGATAGGTTGAATACTTCAATGGGAAAATAATCAAAAACAATAGAAGGCCCAAAGTTAGCCTTGTAATTTTGGAAGTAAAGAAACCATTATGATTGATAAGAGTCCTATCAATTTTCCTTCTTAAAAGCCATTTTCCTTGCTAGTTGTTAGTCCACACAAGGAAATTTCCTTTGTAACTTAAATCAATTTCTTTGCACAGACTTGAAAAGCTTTTCAAGGGCCTATATTATTTATTACCCATTCAGATTCATAATGAAATAATGTGTATTTGAAGCATCCAAATAGTAACTAAGTCTTATTTATAGTTGAGGCCATTAGACTTAGCTCCTTCCACAATTTAGCGCTCTAAAAACTAGTGTTAAAATCATATATGAAGTTAATGCATACCTTTTGATTAGTTTCCTTATGGGTGGCCTATAGGTGAATTGTTTGTGCACTGGTTTTATTAAAAACATATACGAAGTTAATGCATACCTTTTGATTAGTTTCTTTATAGGTGGCCCATAGGTGAATTACTTATGCATTGGTTTTATATCTCTATATGAAATGGATTGGATGCTACTAATATTCTTCCATTATAGTGATCCTCATGATTGGTGAATAGTTTCCAGTCTTTTTAAATGAACCATACATTTTAATTCCTAACCTCCTTGAATTTTGTCTCTAAAAGGCCACCTAAGCATGACTTTATTAAGCTAATGAAGTCTTTAATTTCTAAATGATTGTTGTGATTGTTCAATCCCCTCACTAATTATATGTAGTCCTTCACTATCTATAATATATATGATAACTAATGTTATGGAAGGTGAACAAATACTTACGGTTAAAGAATAAGGATATGTTAATTGATGAGATGCCATTTATGCTTATAAAAGATTTAAGGATATGCTAATTGTTCCAATATTTTTTAGGAAATCATTAAGAAATAAGTTAAAGAATCATAAAAAGTAAGAATAAAGGCAAGAGTAACAAAGAAGGTCAAAATAAAAGATGATGGCCATTGTCTCTAAAAGAATGAAACTTGAACCAGAGTATCAAGTGCTAAGATACATAAGGGGAGGGGTTTGAGAATATACTTTATGTTGAGGCATTGATGAAGGAACAAAAATCCTAATATGTCTATGTGGCTTTTTCAACCCATACAAAAGGTAAACGAGGAGAAGGCATTATTTCCTTATAGAAAGGACATAAGTTAAAAGAGGAGGCCAAGTCTAGGCTCCAGTTAAAAGGATATCATAAACTTTAGAATTGATAGAAGGCTCCATAATTGGTCTACATAAGGTAGTGATTAGATAGAAAACTAAAGGAATGTAAATGGTTGTGCCCAAAAAAGTGAATAAACCATTTTGTATTCTTTAGAAATAAACTAATATTTGCTCTCGTTTATGTTTTTCAGTTATTGAATTTGAAGATGACTACCAACATGACATTGAGGAGCATCATGAATGCTAACAAGCTGACTGGACCCAACTTTTCAGACTGGCTACGAAACTTAAGAATAGTTCTTAGGCAAGAAAAGAAGTTGTATGTTCTTGATACTCCTGCTCCATCAGAACCTTGTTCAGATGCAACTGATGAAGAATAGGAGAAATATCAGCGCTATATTGATGACGTTGAACAAGCTATATGTGTGATGTTAGCTTGTATGTCTCCTGAACTTCAGAGGCAGCATGAGAACATGGATGCACCTACTATGATATTGC